>MPUH01000014.1:0-173526 GCA_001970955.1 Stentor coeruleus | reverse complement strand
ATATATTTTCTTTCAATCTATTAGAATCTATATCATTTTACTATCTTAAATTTTCATTCTATTAAGTCTCCTTTTAAGCTTTGATTGAATTGTCAAATACTTATAAAATTTTCTATAGACTACATATAATCAAACACATATTTTCTTTATCTTCTATTCAAATCTTAATACTAACATACAATATCTAATATTTCAAAATTTCCATTAACTAAGGCAAATTATTCAAGATTCTATAAATGCTACTATATTTACTCTTAATTTCTTCCTAAATTTATCTTTAAACTCTAACATAATCTTTTATAATTTCTTACTACATTTCCACATCCAAAAACCCAACCCGTTTCATATTATCAAAACGAAATCCCTTCTTCCAAAAACCCTTCTAAATATCAACCACATCCTTAACTAATTCAAAAAATCTTAAATTCTACTAAAATGCCCAATTCACAAACCCAAAAAAAAGTATCATCCTAACTAAAAAAACCCAAAAAAAATGCCATTCAAACTTCTTTTCCAAAATAATATCAAATACTTAAATTAATGCAAAATCTCGAAGTCTCAGTAGTCGAAGAGTTAGGACGAGGTACATCAGGTGTTGTTTATAAAGTCCGTCATTTAGTCGATGGGCAGTTCTACGTAGTCAAAGTTATCGATTTATCTCAAACCTCATCTAAAAAGCAAACCCAAGCCTTAAAAGAAGTTGAAATCCTCAAACAAGTAAATCATCCTCATATAATCAGATATTATAACAGTCTTATTCAAAATCAAATGCTATACATCCTAACCGAATATGCTTCAGGTGGCGATCTTCAAAAAAAGCTAAATTTTTACAAGCACACACGACGAAACATAGAAGAAGGTCAAGTCTGGTCCTGGGCATATGAGATATGTTTAGCAATCAAATATTTGCATAGACATAAAATCCTTCATAGGGACATAAAGCCTATGAATATCTTTTTAGACAAAGAAAACAGAGTGAAAATAGGGGATTTAGGATTATCAAAAGTTTTGAAAAAACAAGAAATCAACACATCAACTGTAGGAACACCTCTTTATTTAAGCCCTGAACAAATAAGACATCAACCTTATGGGTTTAAAGTTGATGTCTGGGGTATTGGTTGTGTTATTTATACCCTTTGTGCTTTTGAAGGACCTTTTACTGGGGATTCATTATTAACATTAGGTCAAAATATTGCAATGAAGTCCCCAAAATCATTACCTGCAAAGTACACTCCGAAATTAGTGCATTTTATTAATAAAATGCTTGAAAAAAACCCAAATGATAGACCAAGTGTTAAAGAAATTATTGATTTGATACCAATTTTTGTTAAGAAAATGTATAGGAAACCTAATTTACCTAAAGATAATGTACAGAAATATGATAGTCCAATTAATAAAGTTATTGATGATTGTTCAAGTATTGAGACAATTTTCCCTAGATTCACGTCACAGATGCTTGATAAGTCAATAAATGTGACACTTAAGAAAAGTTTACCTTTGGAAAGAGATTCTAGGCCTATGACACAGGTAACGAAAAGATTGTTGGTTGCTAGTTCTGATGCGGTTAGAATGTGTACTGCGTATGTTAGGAAGAGACTTGTTCAAGATGATAAACCAAAGACAACAATTAATGATTTAGCGAAAATTATGTAATTTCATTTGCATAAAGGTTTTTAGGTGCTTGGAGTTGGGGGTTTATTGTGTGAAAGTGGATTTATGATAATATATTGAGCTTTTTATTTTTAATTTTTAGTGAAGAATTGTGGGTTAGATAAATGTTGGATGATATGCTTTTTTATATATGATTTTATATGGCTTATGATATTTAGTATTGCTTTTATTATGAAATTATTATATGACTAAGCGTTAAATCAAATTTTTTCATTTTATTATAATAGTAGATTTTTTTTCTATATAATCCTTTAATAAAAGCTTTAAAAAGATCGTATTATTTATTAGGCTATGCTAAATATTTTTAAGTTAGGTAAAGATACATGTCTGAAGACCTCAAAGTATCATGTTTTAAAAAAGATAACAAAATGCTATTTTTAAGTTTATGGTAAAATATATATTATTTAAAGATTTGTGTCAAAAGTTTTCCTTGAACCCAAGGTTTTTTATTAAAATAACCCGAAACGCTCAATATCATTTTGCGTTTAATATCAAAAAAAGTTCATAAGATTGTTAAAAATATCTACAAAACCAACAAAAATAACTGCGGTTGAAAGTGAAAATTATATATGGTAGTTTTATTATTCACTATCAATAATTACTATGATATCAATATTTCACATTATACTCTTATGGTTGTTTATGATATTAAAGAATTTATCCTTTATTTTATAGTTAAGATTATAATTAGAAAGAAAGCGGATATATGCGTATTAGGATTTTTCAANAGAAAGCGGATATATGCGTATTAGGATTTTTCAATAATAAAGTTGTAGACTTTGATTTATATTTATAAGTAAATTGATATACAAAGAGATCAAGGGTATGTATAATAGAAATCTCTCTATATAATCTAATATTTTAAACGTAGATTCGTAAATAGAAATTAGTTTATGACTGGATTTATAAATTATATAATAAAATGTGTATAGGTTTTCAGGGTTTTGAGTGAATTCATGGTTATAAAATAAGCGGTTTATATTGTTAATATGGCAATTCAATTGATTTTGATAGAAATCGTGTTTTTTAGGTGTTAAGAAGACGAGTTAAATAAATAAAATATTTGCAATTTTTTATATTAAGGTAAAAGATGATTAAAATTGATGTTGTCTTGTGAGTAAATTTATATAATATTCATATTTTTATTTTGAAAAACTGATATATAATATTAACATTTAGTTTTTATGAAGAAATTGAGTTAGAAACTTTTAATTGAAAATTTGAATTTAATTATTGTGTAGGTGTATACCAATAGGGGTTTATTAGTTTGATAATATTTTAATGTTAAGTTATTCTGTTTTAACTTATGTCTTAATTAAGCAAAATTTTGAGTTATACATTTAAATAAGTATTTAAAGATACTGATATTTAAAATATAATCATAATTCTAAAACAAATGAAAACAAGTCAAAAAAAACGACTACACACTGAAAAAGCTAAAGGGTCCAACAGCACTGAAAACAGTTTCCTCGTAGAAACAAGTTTTAACAGTGACATCAATATGAAAATACGAAACGATATTGAAATGAAATATTCCAAATCTAAAACGAATTCAGAATACATTTTCCCCCGAGTATCTGCACATAGAAAAACTAAAAGTAAGCAACTTTCTAACAAAAATAGCTTCGACAATCTAATAAAAATAACCCCATCACATAAAACAACAAAATCTTCTATAAACCCAATACTAGCTGATGGGAAATTAATAAACAAAATTAGTACAAAAAAACTTAAGCTTTCATTAAAACTATCGATTGACCATAAAAGTGACAATAAAAAGGAATTTTCTAAGTATCGCGGGGTTTCTTGTAGACAAATAAAAACTGATCGAAATCATCAGTCGAAATCCCCGAAAACTAATAAGAAATATGTAGAAATATATTCGAAAAATGTCCCTTCAACATGTAAGAAGTCATCAAACACAGAGTTTTTGAATAAGATTTTTACACCCTTTAATTCGAATACTAGGATGCTGACAACAGCAGCCTCCATGAGATTAAAAAAAATCTACCATAATGCTAAAACTAATCCTCTAATCTAATTTCTTTGTCTATTTATATTTTCCATACTTAATACCTTTAAATCTCCAGGATCTTAATAACATTCACATAAAATAATAAATGCAAAAAAACAAAGCTGAGATACTCTCTAGCATAAAACTCTTATTAAATCAACTCAAAACAAACCCCAGCAATTCTTCATCAATCATAGGAACTCGAAAATCTATCCTTTACGACTTTCGCATAGCAATTCAAAGCAAGGTAATCAAATCTCATGAAACTTCATCAATATTACACTGTATATCAGAAGTTTTAAGTGTCTTTCTCATATCAATTGATTCAATATCTGAAAATAAAAGCGAAGTCCTTGTTGATATTGGAAAAACATTAGAATTACTTCTCTCAACATCTAAAGATGTAGATAAAGTGCTCAAAGAACATAAAGAAATGTATTATAAAATGTTTTTAACGAGTTTTCAACAAATGAATCAAGAGATTGCTTTGAAAGTTGTGAAATGCTCTGATAAATCGCCAACAGGGAATAAATTCGACAATTTCATTAGGGTTATGATGAGGGTATATTCAGAGTGTGTTAGAAGAGATATTTTGCAGTTTACTAATGAGGAAAATCTTAGTAATATTATATGCAATACAGCATTTGTTAGGATAAAAAACAATAAAAGTTTGATAGATGTTGTGTATACAGCTTCAGCTCATATAGCTTGTGATGAATATATTATTTTACTTGGGATTATAGAATGCTTTATTAAAAAACTAGAGAGTTTTAAAGGGTTTATTGAAACAAACAGGGAAAAAATTAAAGAAATTTTTATTTTAGCTGGGAAATTTCTTGTTATCCACAGTGAAAAAGTTTTTGACGGAGAAATTTTAAAAGAACATCCAATAAGTGTTATGTTTAAAAAGCTATTGAAAATTATATTTTTATGCAAGGAAAGGAATGAAGGGGTAGAGTTTTCTTATGACATTCAAATTTTGTTTCAGTTGTTTATAAGCCAAATACCAAAAGATATAAGCAACGAGAAAAATTTTATTGTAAGGTGGAATATTTTGTATTTTTTCGAGAAGTTTGTTCTTGAAGCTAAGAATATGTCAAAGATTCCTTTAGATATCGGGATACAAGATATTTTGTTTGAATCATTTATTTTTTATTCTGAAGAAGATGAACTTCAAGATAAATGGACTTTAATATTAGATACACTAGCAACTAAATCAGAATCTCCAAGAAGACTTGTTGAAAGCATCTGCCAGCATATCGGGCATAAAATAAACGACCAACTCTACCTAAGCAAAGTGCAAAACTGGATACTAAACCAAAGAGACATTGAATATGAGTTCATAAAAGCGGCAAACAAATACAACATGTGCTATGAAATATTCCAAATCCATCTCAAAAACCTCGACAACTCCTCATCAACTTATCTTCTTACAATAATCATCAACCTTCTTAGTAAAATCTCTGAACCAAACAACAATGAAAATGCTTTAACTTTTTTATCACTAGCACTAGAAAAAATGCAAGAACAATATATAGATGAATATCAACAAATATTAGCTTCAATAATTAAAATCCATACAGAAAAAGCTTTACCAATATTTTTGAACTCTTTTATAAAACAAAATAACCAAAAAATCTTAAGTGGTTTAGTAAATACAGTTTTAATTATGTTAAGAGATGAGAGGGATAATAATTATATACAAAAAGAACTTTTGATTGGAGGTTTAACTTTGCATATAATAAAAAACCTTCCTGTTAACATAAACGCAAAAATGTCTCCAGTAAATTCTTGGAAGCAAACATTTGAGTGTTTGGCATCTTTAGCTAAAAATATAAAAGACCCACAGCTTAAAAGTAGTTTTTATTTTGATTTCGCTTATGCTGTGAAGCTTTTCAGGTCAAAAAACTATAAGACATATCAGATGGAAATTATTGCAAATACTATAGATTTATTATGTGATATTATTTTCAATAAACCAAACAATGATATTATCCATTTATCTGGGATAACTTTACTTATTGAGTTCCTTTCATATCGAGGTTTAGAAAGCGGGTATTATAAACTAGGGGAATTTTTATTAGAAGATCCAACTAGTTTCTCATATGTAGTTAGAGCAGATTTAGTATCTATAATCCTTTATCATCTAAATACAAACAATTCAACTTTTTGGGCTAATTTCGATATAAGAATAACAAATGCTTTAAGACTTGGTATCAGTTTCTATGAATTTTCTTATTTAATTAAAACAATATCCAAATCACAAGAAAATATTAAAACTCTACTTTTAACTTCTATAAAAAATTCTTTAAGGTCTAGTTATAGTAAAGATTGTGCAGCTAATTCTGTTGTTTTTACTAGAAATTCTTGTTCTTATCTCACTTTTGAAAAATCAGCAGTTCCTTTAACAAGACAATTTACGGTATGTTTTTGGGTATTTTTGTCTAGTAATGTTTGTGAGATTTTACATTTGGCATGTACTGAAGATAACATTGAGATTTATTTTCAAAATGATCGAATCCATTTGTGTATAAACGATTCAAATGTTATGAATTCAGCTATACTCCAAGTTGAATCTTGGGTATTTATATCTTTAAGTATACAATTAGAAAAAGTTGCTAGGGTGTTAAATAGGAAAAAAGCTATTTTTTATATACATCATCAGAATAATGGACTTACAGAAAGATATGAGAATAAAGTTAAGTTATCAGAAAAAAACGATGTACTTAAAGTGTGTATTGGTTCAAGTTATGTTGGAAATGAAACTTATAAACAAAGTACGAATAAGTCTATTTTGAAACATGATAATACGTTATCTAAATTGAAATATTTGCATATGTTTTCTAAATCATTACAAGAATCTGAAGTTTATGCACTTATTAATATGACCTGGCAATATTCATTCTATAACGCCCCAGAAGGCCAATTGACTATCCCTAAAGTAATTTCTGAGCTTCAAGAGAATTTAATTTACCTTTGGAACTCAACTTTTTTCTATGAAAAAGACTTGAAAACCATAAACACTTTACAATATTACCCTAACCCAGGCATTTTAGACCTCATATCTTTATATGGTCCTAAGAAATTTTTTTTCAAACTTTGTGAAGAATGTTCTGATTTAAACCAGCTTTCATTGATTTATGAAATATTCCATAAACTTATTATATGCGATAAATCCTGGCATATACTTGATGAAAGTACAATTTTACTTGTGACGTATTATTTGAATACAAAACCTATAGATAATAGGATAAATGATATTTATATAAAGCTTATTGAAGATTCAAATCCGGTATATGGTAAAATCCTTTTTGAAAACTATTTGTCTAATCAAAAATGCATGTTTCTGTCTAGTAAATCTAAACTTTATGAAGGGATACTGCAAAAATTCATGAAATTTAAAGCTGAACACTCGTTATCGAATTTAGTCTCCTTTTGCGATTTGCTTAAAGGGCTTAAACTTAGTATGTGTTATGATTATCTTTCTCTTTACATCCATAATTCGTTACAAAAAAACGACCTTTCACTATCTTTAGTATTAAAAAAACTCTTAAAAGAAGATGAGCTCACAATCATAGAATGTTTTTGCCAGCTTTTTCTAATGACATTTACAGAATTCGCTGAAACTAGTAAAATCCCTTTCGTCCTTCTGCATATATTAGAAAAAGTTACAAACTTTGAATTACAAAAGGATATAATTAGTTTACTTTGTATTAAACCTAGACCTGATTCTCAATTTGTAGCTCTTGAAAGCTCTGATAATTATGCAAATATGATAAATAGTATCCTTCCTGAAAGCTTATCAGATCAATTAATGGATTTTTTATTAGAAGAAGGGATTAAAGAAGATAAATATTCAGAGACAACAAGGAAAATTTTTGTTGATATTGTCATGAATAGGGTAAAAAATCTAACATCAGAAGACTCAGTAAAAAATGTTATAAACATGCTTTCTAAATCTAGGGATAAGATTTTTGAACTGATTTATAATAGGAATGTGTTTCCTCATTGGCTGATTTTTTGTATGAAAAAATCCCCGTTTGGGAGTTTGTTTAAAGAATTCGCTATGATGATTTTTAGTAGTATTGTTGGGAGTTTGGACTATAGTTTTAATAAAACCATTGAGTTTTTCTTTGAAGTTCCTATGTTGGACTTGTATATGTTTACAGTACAAATGACGGTGTTCCCTGACTTAGAGACGACTTATCAGTTTTTTATGGTTTTTGTGAATACTCAGGATGAGGTTATTATGGGAAATTGTGATCAGATAAATCATTATATGGACACATTTACTTTAAATAACAGTTTTATGAAATTTATTGAGGAATCATTGAATGTTGATATGTTAATGAATAATATTAAAGGACCTAATAGACAAGATCCAGATAAAATTAAACAAAGTTTCTTCCTCATGGGCGAGTATCTAAAATTTAGTATTCGTATTTTAAAACTCTTTCCACACAACCTAGCCATCCTTAACACCCTCAAGACTTTCCTTTGTCATTCAAACGTCAAATATTTCACTAAATACTCAGACTCCCCAAACAAATCAAAACAAGTCTGCGAACTTTATATAGCATGTTTCCTTTTCTATTACCTAACAAAACTTTATTATAAACACCCTGAAGATTATCTTCATTTCCTTCAAGAATTCGCCGATGCTTCAAAAATCTTTAAAAAAATCTCAATTATCCTCCAAATGAACTCAGGTGAAGCATTCTTTCAATCTTTAGCAGTAGAAAAAACAGCTGCAATAATAACATCAAATAGTGAATTTAACGATAGTGATACATTGGATAATACAAAAACCATAGATAGTATCTCTAAATCTTTTGGACCAGATTTCGACACTCTAATGAAAAATGCGAAAATCTGCCAAGATGTATTAGAAAATACCCCTTCAGCTATTGCTGATATTTTGAATAAAAAAAATGACCCTTGGATGATTGTTTATGAAAAAGTGTCACAGTTGATTAAGAATTATAAAAGGTTATACATTCCTTATAAGTTTATAAGATATTCAGATTATTTGAAGAATTCATATTGTTTACTTGATGATGATATTAAAAGGTTTTTAACAGATTCAGAGGATATGACTTGGTTGGAAATATATCAAAGGTCGGTATTAAGATATCAGGCAAAACTGAAACAAGACTGTGAAAAGTTTAAGAAAATTATTGAAGGAACTGAAAATCCTTTAGAATTAGAGCAGTTGAAAAATCCTAGGATTAGGCAGTGCTATGATAAATTTTATAGATGGGTGTTTTTAAAGGTGGATAAAAAGAAAGTTCTTAACAAATACCCTAAACTCATCCCTACTTATGAGCCTTCAAGCCCTAGACTCTGTATATCCCATCAAGTGACCAGACATTTATCTGAAGTTTCATTCGCAGATAGGAGGTCAGAGCCAAGTCTTTATCATTCCTCCACAGCTGAGACTCTTAAAATTTATGCCCTTGAACACTTTACATGCCCAGCTGAACTTATAAAAGTCCAAGGCACGGTTTTCGGCTCTATCGTAATTTTTGACAAAATGATTGAGTTTTTTAGTTATGGGGATATAAAACCTCCAGGCCATGAATATATAGGTAGTGCTCTTAATTGTGCAATGGTAATCAAAAATCTTAGTCTTATCTGGTCCTTCTCAGAAATCTCAGAAATAATCCTCAGAAGATTTATCCATAGACATACAAGTATAGAAATCCTTCTCTATACAGGAAAATCATATCTAATCAATCTCTTTAAAGAAGATTTCAGATNGTTTATCCATAGGCATACAAGCATAGAAATCCTTCTCTATACAGGAAAATCATATCTAATCAATCTCTTTAAAGAAGATTTCAGATGTGAATTCATAAAAAAACTCAATCAACACAAGTCAATAAAAATCACTTGTAAAACCCCAACTATAGAAATTGAAAGTTATACAAATGATTGGAAAAAACATGCAATTAGTAATTTTGAATACCTTATGATTGTTAATAAATACGCAAGTAGAAGTATGCATGACTTAAGCCAATACCCAATATTCCCTTGGGTATATGCAGATTATCAATCAAAAAGCTGTAAAAATGATCCGAATATGTTTAGAAACTTAAACTTTCCTATCGGCGCTCAAAGTGAGAAATCAAGAGAAAATGTGTTAAAGAAAAAAGATATGTGGAGAGAAGAAGATGGAGAGATTTTCATGTGGGGGTCATTTTATTCAACTGGGGGACATGTTTTGCATTATTTATTAAGATTAGAACCATATTCACAAGAAGCTAGTGCATTACAAGGTGGGAATTATGATGTGGCTGATAGGCTTTTTATATCATTAGAACTCTCATGGGAAAGTACTCAAGGGCATGGTCATGATAATAAAGAAATTATCCCTGAGCTTTTTTATCAACCCTGGTGTATTATGAGTTATGGTAACAAATCTTATGGAATCACTCAGGATAATTTAGAAATTGTCAATGTCGAATACCCGAAATGGGCAGTTTCACATTGGGATTTTATTAAAAAACACAGGATGCTTTTAGAATCGCATATCGTCAGTAGAGACTTAGGTTTATGGATTGATATAATCTTTGGTCTTAAACAATCTGGTGAAAAAGCTATAGAAGCTTTTAATTTATACTGTGGGGCTACTTATGAGCATATTTTTAATAAAAAAAAAGATGAGATTCCTTTTTCTGAACTTGAGTCTTTATATGATCAAGTCTATCATTTCGGGCAAACTCCAGTATGTCTATTTACAAAACGTTTACATCCAAAAAAAGATGAAAAAATTTATGACAATTTTGAAGACTTTTTCCATAAAAGCAAATCAGAAGAAAGCGATATTAAAGCTAGTGAAAAAGATGAAAAAAGACCAGGAACTGCTCATGCGATATTTGTGACTAGTAAACAAGTTTTTATTATAAAAAGTGTTCAAGAGAAATTTTTTATCGTCAAATATACACAGAGGGAATTAGGAGATTTTATAGTCCCACCTTCTGAATATAGACTGAAATTCCTTGTAAAGTATGAAAATTTGGATTTGATATGTGAGAATTTTAAGAATCATGGGTTTAATATTAAATTAGGATATACAGATGCATCATTTTGTTTATTTAAAGAAAGTATGATTATATCTGGATTAAACAAAACAAATTCAGTACTTGTTCATGATTTAAAAGGAAACCTTATAACATTTTTTTCATTCCATAAGAGTATTGTAACTTCAGTATGCTGTACATCAGAACTTGTATTTTCAGGTAGTGCTGATTCAACTTTAGTATCTTGGAAAATTAAAGAAAAAGACCGAACAAGTTTGAATCAAATTTATTATGGGCATTTATCCCCGGTTTTAATAGTAAAATGTCTTGAAAGTTATTCAGTAATTATTTCAGCTAGTTATTCAGAAATCATATTAATTCATGATATACGTTCATCTGAATGTTTAAGGAAAATATCATATAATTTTTTTACATTTGATGTCTCAAATCAAGGAATAATTGGTTTGATATCTTCATCAAAAAACTCAGTCACTTTTCTTGGTTTAAATGGTGAAGAAATTTATACAAAACAAACTGAAAAAGAAATTGGGTGGATAAAATTCAATTTCACCGGGACTGTGTGTTTTGAAATTTATAATGATAAAGTTATGATATCTGATCCAACTGATCATAGGAAAAAAATTAGAGTTAATATTGATGAGGTTTCAATAATTGCGATACACCCTGAGGAAAAATTCTCAGTTGCTTGTAAGAATTCACAAGGAGGTAAAGAGGAAACTTTGATGATGACAATTAAGAACAATAAGAAAGTCTTGCATAAGTTTATTAAAGAATTGATTTAATATTAGTTTATAATTAGGGAGGTTTAGATAAGATTGTGAGAAATAAAAGATTTTTAAGGGTTATTTAGTATTGGGGATATAGATTAGTTTGTGTGATTGTGTTTATGAAGTTGAGTAAATATTTTTGATGGTATGAAAGTTAAAGTGGGTGATAGTTAAGGTGGCATGATTTAAACCTTGTCCGATCGAGGTTTGCTTGTCCTACGATCTCTTTCTTTGGGTAGATTCAGTATGTTAAACCACTCGTTGTCGCTGGTTATGTGACTTTTTACTTGGCTGAGGAGTTCTTTACTGTTTCTTTTCTTTAGCGTCAGGATGATGGAGGCAAGTCTTGTGTTCACCTTGTTTTTCTTGACGAATCCAGCTTGCTTTAGGCATGTTTTGAAGTTCTTATGGTGTTCTGGTATGAAAGAGAATGAATGAGTTAATTAGATATTGATTTTTATTTTAAATTTTTTTTTTGATATGGAAGAATGATAATATTAGTGTTAAATAATAGTGATTTATGTTTATTTAGTAATGGTTTAATAAAATAATAAATCACAGATAGTTATTATATCACAGTTTTATCTTATAATAATCTAAACATAATAAATTGTAAGATTTCTCATAAAGAAAAAGTGGTCCCACTGAGGATCGAACTCAGGACCTCTGCGTTATTAGCACAGCGCTCTAACCGGCTGAGCTATGGGACCTTGATAATAAAAAAAGTTGTTTTCCCCTTAAATACAATTTTTATACTAAAAAGTAAAAATCTGCATCTTATAATAATATAATATATATCAGGAAAATTATCACTAAGGGTTTCAAAATTTATTGAGAGCATGAGATTATTATCACCTCTCAGTCTTTATAGGAAAATTTCAATTCTTAGACCTACTAAAAAAAGTTGCAAGTATTATAATCTATGACGAAACAAGCTGGAAAAGAAAAAATCATCAAAAAAAGAAAAGGAAAACTGAAAATTCAAGAGCTCATGGGATCTGATATAAAATCAGAGAGCTATATAGTGAAAATATAGAACTTCAAGACTCGAAAAACAGCTGAATACATTCAATATAAAAATCATGTAGTTAGCGTATAAGAAACGATTAACCTAACCAAAGCGATTGAAGCTTAACTTCATGGAAGGTAAAAACCTAAAACTCACACATAATAACTTTCAAAAAATCAGCACATATGAGTTTATATATACTCATATAAAAAAAAAATCTTTGAAAGCCCTTTTTTAGCCAAAACACGCATATGAGAATTTCAGGATTTTTAGCCTAAGTTAATTTAAAACATCAAACATGAAAAATCTAGCCACTTAAAACAAAAATCAAACTCATCTCCACCCTACCTTTTCTACAAAAAACATGCAACCTTAGATTGCCAACTTCATAACTCCCAGCTTCCACTTTATCCTCATAAAAATCAATTGAAAACTATCCAAGCTCTTCAACTCCACTCCAAAACAAACTCAATCTCCCGGATAAAATAAAAAATCCTTTTTAACATAAAATCTTACACAAAATTTTATACCACCTAATTAAAATAGCCAATAATCTTAACTAGACTTAGTAAGTGATCCTTTACTAACACTAACATTGCCATCAATAAGTTCATAAAGAAAAGTTGTAGCTTCTCTGCCTTGTAAGGCAATAATAAGAAAGCTTGGTCGACTTTCTGATGTTAAAGGAGAGTAAGCTCCAGTAGCACTACCTGGGTTGATGAAATGTTTAGCATCATAAGTGTCAATTGATGAGCTATGAGTATGTCCTGAGACTAATAAATCACAATCCATAACCCTTTGTATGTTACTTAAAGCTTCTTTATCACCCCAAGGGATTACTTGATGACCATGAATCAAACCAAGTTTCCAGTCTCCAATTGTTATAAGTTTTTGCTCAGGTAAAGATGTACCTTCATCAAAATCCCCTCGAACAAAGTGCACATTAGCTGCTAAACTTTTAAGCCAGTCAGAGTGTTCTCGATTACCAACATTACCTGTACAGAGGATATGTTGAACTTTACCAGGGACTAACAACTCTTTGAACTTATCTGGAAGATCAACTGAACGCTGAGGGATATGTAGGTCACCTATAAGCAAAACTAACTCACCAAATTGAGACATTTTTATATTCGCCATGCTAGTTGGAAGAATTAGTATTTAGGAAAAATTTTGTATAGAAAAAACATAGATTTTTTATTGTGGTCAATTAGTTTAGAAGGAGGGATTTAGATTAGGTTGTGGTAGTTGAGGATCGGTTATGGTAAAATTTATGATATGAAATAGGTGGAATTTTAGAAGTCGATATGATGTTTGATTTGAATTTTAATGATTTTAGAGTTGTGGGTAGATAGGATTTCAGGGATTTTAGAGTTGTGGGTTTTTAAGTTTTATGTGAGTTATTGAAAAAACGTAGATTTACTGAAAAATATACAAATACTTCATAACCAGCTATAACAAAATCCTAATAAAACTTTTTACATAAAAACAACCTAAAAAAATGCATATGATTATTATCTTATTAATAACTATTAAAACTTAGTGATTTCAACCGACCTATTTCTAAAAATAATCGATTCATGCTTAGCTCTGATCTCTTGTAGTAAATCAGTTTCATGCTTTTTCCTCGTTATCGGCAAAGATTCATTAGTATACAGGGTTTTTATATTACTTAAAATCCCTTTAACTTTTCCGTAACCATGCTGAGCATTGATATAAGGCAAATATTTCATATAAAATGTGAGTTTTTCCGGTTCGATTTCTTGTTCAAAATCATCAGGATAAAGACTATTAGAACGACTTGGGGCTTTACTTGAGTATTCAAATTTGTTATTTACTTGAGGGATTAATAAATTTTTTCTTATACTTATACTGCTTTCATCTATAGGAGAACTTAAATGACTTTGAGTAGGTATGTCTAAGATAAATGATCTGATATTCTCTTTACGTACAGAATTATTCATTTTTTTATAATACAAGTTTATGATTTAGGTATTTTAAGAATTTCGATTTTATGGTAAGTGACATATTAAGTTTTATGTATAAAAAAATATTGTATTTTTTAAAGGATAAGAGATTTTTAATGTAAAAGTGTTAGGTTTAGATTTGAGGAATGATCATTGAAAGAAGGGATTTTTTTAAGTTTTGGGTTAGTGGATTTGTGGAATTAGAATTTTTGATATTGGCTTGAAAGGATAGGATAATATGAGGTTTTGGTTAGATAAAGTATTTTGCAATAGGATTGAAGAGCTTGTGTAATATATGAGAATGTGCTAGAATGGATAATTTTAAGAGAAGTCAGATTGATCAATTAAATAATTTAAAAATGTTTTTTGGTATTATCGATATATTAGCTGTGAATATGGAAATATTATAAACTAGTACTCCTTTGAACTGCAGGTTATTATATTAATAAAGTTTTAACGATTTTTTCAAAAAACTCCTAACCAAAATATAAAAATAGCCTAATAGGTGCTTACTTCAATTCTACTATCATGATTTTTCCACTAAAGTACCTCATAAGAAATCCTAGCAATTGTCCAAACACTTAATCTAATAAAAAATGTAAAAAAACCTATAATCTCATATTCCCTGCATATACAAAAAAACTAATATCCTATATAAATCACAATAAAACATATAAAATTCAAACTCTTAACATATAAATTGCCACAAATTCATAGTTTAATTCCTTTATAACATCCACACTAAACTACTATTATAAAAAAATAAACCCTAATCTAATTTTTCATATAACATCTTTTGAATATCAATTACAAAAAACAAGCATCAAAAAATTGTCAAAACCTCAAATCAAAAAGTGAAAATTCCTATTTCATCTTCCAAAATAATAAATTTTCAAATTTCCTTATCTTTCCCGAAACAACGTTAATATGTTTTTCTCATATATTCAATACCTTCTTATGCATCCTGATGGCAAAGCGGTAGAAATTAAGATCTGGCTCTGGTGTAATAATAAATGGCAAAAGCTGCTGGTCAATATGATTACTTAATCAAGCTGTTAATCATTGGGGATTCAGGGGTTGGTAAGACCTGTTTTTTGCTGAGGTTTTCTGATGACAATTTCACAGCTTCGCACTTAACAACTATCGGCATTGATTTCAAATTGAAGACCATGGAGATTGACGGGAAAACTATCAAGCTTCAAATATGGGATACAGCCGGTCAGGAGCGATTCAGAACAATTACTCAAACTTATTACAAGGGTGCTATGGGTATTATTCTAGCATACGACTGTACAGATGAAAACTCATTCAATAACATCAGGAACTGGGTGCAACAAATCAAAATGCATGCAAGTGACAATGTATCGAAAGTTCTCATAGGGAATAAATGTGATAGACCAGATAAAAAAATTACAACTGAACAAGGAGAATCTTTGGCACAAGAACTAGGGATAAAGTTCTTTGAAACAAGTGCCAAAACTAACATCAATGTCAACGAAACATTCAAGTTCATAGCCAAAGAAATAAAAGACCGAAGAATGGGTGAATCAATAGGTGGAGGTCCAAGCATTAGAGTCACTGATAAAAAACCTGATAAGAAGCAAGGTGGTTGCTGCGGCAAATAGCGTATTAGTATTAATAAGATTCTTATATTCATCTTCGATCTAGTTCTAGAAAATGTTAAGACTCTTGAAGAATTACAGACTACCAATGAGAAGATTTTTTTCTGATGATTTTATACTAGAACAGTCTGAAGATGCTGCGAAAACAGGTCAAAACACTGAACTTTTAAGACTTCTGCCTGTAGCCAAGCACCCTATTTTCCCCAAGCATTTCATTCGATTCAAATTGACATCAGAGAATTTTAAGTTCTTAGTCGGTGATACACATAGTCATTATGCTGGAGCTTTTGTCATGAGACCAAAAGAAGATACAAAAGAATTAGAAACCAATTCGACCTTATTATCAATCTTACCTGTTAAAGGTATTGAACAAATTTACCCAATAGGCTCTTTATGTCAAACAAGTTTTAACAAATTTGATAGAACAGTAGTCTTAAAGCCTTTAAATAGGACTAAAATTATTGAAGTTATCGAACCTATAAGTGATACAATTCCTTTTCCTTTAGTCAAAGTTGAACATATCCCTGAGCCTATAAATTCAGTTAGTTCTGAAGAAGATCAGACTTTTTTAAAACTTTTAAGTACTTATTTGGATGATTTAAGAGGATTACTTACCCCACAGGAACTTACAACTTTAGAAATGTTTGCCCAGAGGTATAATATGAGATATGATTTAGATTTGGTTAATTATGTTGGAGTTATTTTGAGTTATATGTGTGACACAGCTAAGATACAAAGGATTTTTGAACCAATTGAACTTGGGCAAAGGATTAAAGCAACGGCTGAATTGGTACAAGGACATGTACAGATGAGAAATTCTATGAGAAAATTACAGACTGAGGCACAGGAGAAAATGTCTAAGGCTAGTGAGGAACATATGTATAAGGAAATATTGAATTTAGTTAAGAATAAACTTGGGCATGATAAGGATGAAAAAGAAACTCTTAAGGCAAAATTTATGAAAAATTTGGAAGGGAAAAAAGTTCCTGAACATATACAGAAGGTTATTGATGAAGAGATGGAAAAATTTATGATGACTGATAAAAATGCTCATGAGTTTCATGTAATGAGGAATTATTTAGATTGGTTGACTGCATTACCTTATGGAGTTCATACCGAAGAGACTATGGATTTAGTTAAAGCTAAAGAAATTCTAGACAGGGACCACTATGGAATGAAAGATGTCAAAGACCGTATCTTAGAATTTATTGCCGTAAGTAAACTTAGAGGTAGTTCAACTGGTAAAATCCTATGTTTTTCAGGTCCTCCAGGTGTAGGTAAAACATCAATAGCTAAATCAATAGCAGAAGCTTTAAACCGTAAGTACTTCAGAATTTCAGTTGGTGGTTTAGATGATGTAGCTGAACTCAAAGGTCATAGAAGAACATATATCGGTGCCCAACCAGGTAAAATAATTTCAGCCCTTAAAACTGCTGGAGCTGAAAATGCTGTGATTCTTATTGATGAAATCGACAAAATCGGTAAAAGAAACTATCAAGGAAGCCCAGAGAACACTTTATTAGAAATCCTAGACCCAGTCCAAAACAATAATTTTACTGACCATTATCTAGACACTTCTATTGACCTAAGCAAAATCCTTTTCTTATGCACAGCAAATTACCCTGATGATATAAACCCAGTACTCATGGACCGTATGGATGTTATAAACGTCCAAGGCTACACAGCTGAAGAAAAACTTATGATTTTCGATAAACACCTTTACCCACAAACTCTGACAAAATGCTCAATGGACGAGAAAAAAAACATACTTGAATTCAGCCTTGATGCTAAAATGACCCTTATAAAAGATTATTGCCGTGAAGCAGGTGTTAGGAGTTTACAAAAAATCACAACCAGGATTTTAGAGAAAATAGCTAGAAAAATCGTCGAAGGTTTTAGTGATAAAATTTTAATTGACCACAACAATCTTATTGAATTCGCAGGCCGGCCTCAATTTACTGAAAAACGTTTATATGATATTTTACCACCTGGTGTTGTTATGGGATTAGCTTATACATCTATGGGTGGGTCAGTACTTTATATAGAAATTGCTAAAGCTAAATTTAATGGTGAAGAAAATGAAGGGAAAATACAAATGACTGGAAATCTTAAACAGGTTATGAGTGAGAGTATTCAAATTGCTTATACTTATTCTAGGAAATTCGCATCAGAAAAAAAGAATAGTTTTTTGGATAAACATTCTATTCATATGCATGTACCTGAAGGTGCTACACCTAAAGATGGACCTTCTGCTGGGATTACAATAACAACTGCATTGTTATCTTTAGCTTTTAATAAACCAGTTATACCTGATTTGGCGATGACTGGGGAAATTTCACTTACTGGGAAAGTTTTACCGATTGGAGGGCTTAAAGAGAAAATGGTTGCTGCAAAAAGAGAAGGGGTTAAGACTGTTATTTTACCAAAACAAAACATGCATCATTGGGATGAGTTGAGTGATGTTTTGAAAGAAGGATTGAAACCATATTTTGTTGAGGATTATAATGAAGTTTATGATATCGCTTTTGGGGTTAATAGATAATTTTATGTTAGATGATTTAAATATATATTAATGTATTGGTAGGCTATAGGTTGAATAAGTGTTTTATTATAAATACTATAAAATCTAAATACTCTAACTATAATTTTCATAATAATAATCATCTTGACTTCTAAAGTGAGCATCTTCACTTTGTATATTATCATTATTCTCATAAAAATATTCATTATTTAATCTGTTCCCAATTCTCAGCCTGATATTATTATGGATCATAAACTCTAAGTTTTCTTTTTTCTTTGATTTTTTATTATGTGAATCAATAAATCCTTCAACAACACCCATAATAAACCCAACAACTTGAAAAACCCCAGCAATAGACCCAATCACAGCACCTGTAACTAAAAAAGCTGTTTGTTTTTCATATCTATAAGTAAAAAACCCAAAAGGACTTTTTTCAAGACTTACTACAGCTGTTAGTCCTGATTCTGTTACAATATTCTCAATAGGAAAAGATGAACCATATGATGGTAGTGAGTATTCAGATATATGATATCCTGTAGCTCCATTAGGAAATTTACTAAAAGATGAATAAAAAACTGAAGGGGTTAATGAATAATAGAATTTAGAAAATATAGATCCTACAAATATTTCTTCAGATGGAGCTGCTATTATTCTTTTCATTGAACTACCTGATTCAGGGATTGAAGATTCTGATGAGACTGAAACTGAAATTGTTGTGGAAAAACTGTAGGGTTGATTTAGTTTAAATGTAACCGATGATTCTGTGCCTATTTCACAATTTTTGCATAAAAAAATAATATCGCAAGAATGGATATTTTTCCTACATTTTATATCTTTTTGTCCACTAATTATATTAGCAGCATTGATTTCAACTCCACTCTGACACACTCCATCAATTCCACATGTATCTAAATAATACCCAAAAGATATAGTAACATTAACATTACATTTAAAATCTCTAACTTCATTTTCAAAAACAGATAAAGGTTGAAGAGATTTGCTTTCTTCAATATTTCTCATACTAAAATTTATAACATTAAGTCCAAAAATAATAACCCCAATACCAATAAACATCAAAGTAAACGATCCACCGATTTTATTTTTCTTTAATTCTAAAGGTTTATTGATTTCAGATCCATGTAAAGTTATATACAAGTCAAGTTTATATATATTATTTGAAATTTTAGGTAAAAATAAAAGGAATACAAAAATCCCAGTTATCGATAATGTTGATGAAAATATAAACAAATCATAAATCTGACCACTGATACTAGGTTCATGATATGCATCTGGTTGAATTGAACTATTTGTATATGTTGGTCTCCAAGTTATAGGGTTAATAGATCCAATAGGACAATATTGATGAGCAGGACAAATACGACATTCTTTACTCCCATATTCATTATTATAAGAACCTTCTCTACATGGATAGCATTGTCTACTTGATGAAAGGGCAAAATTATTACTTATTGTCCCAGGAGGACATAAAGTACATTTTCTACTTTTCATACTTTCTGAATATGATGATGGTGGACAATATTCACATGTTTCTTTATTACCAATAAATGTCCCTGGAGCACAATATAATTCAAGAGTTAAATCTTTTGTCATATTGTATAATGGTATATAATTAAATTTATTATTCGATCTCTCTCTTGTTATTGTTACTGATGGACTTTCTAAACCTCCAGAAAAATAATAAAGATTTGATAAAGCATAAGCTGAACCTGATGCGAATACTGACCATCTTTGTTCCCATGGTCCATAAATTTTCCCACTTTCTTTATAAATTCTAATTTTTTTGTTAGCTTCGATACCTTTATATTCACCCCCGTATTCTATAAAATAATCAGGGAACATCATTGATATACTTTCTGCATAATAAACATTTTTCTCTTTGACGTAACTTTTACCCCATAATTTTGTATCGATGTTGAAGAATAGTATTTTATTAAGACCTATATTTTCATTGTTTTTAGCACCGAGCATATAAACTTGGTTATTGAGGAGCTGGCATTTAGCATAATAAAATGCTTCAGGAGATGATATAAGTTCAGTGTAGAGGTTTGTGTTAAAATTGTATTCCCAGGCTTCTTTTGATAAACCCGCATCGGTTTTTCCCCCAAAAATGTAAAATTTAGGGAATTTAAGGGCCCCACAAGCACCTTTTCTAGAACTTGGCCCTTTGTTATCAGGGATTATTTCACGCCAAGACTTTATCAGAATGTTGTATATAAAAATATCATTTCTTAACCCAGTTTTATCCTCACCACCCCATATTATAAACGCATCACCTTGTGCTCCTGATGCATGACTCCTTCTACGTGAAGGTAGCGATCCTATCATTTCAACTGACTTCCAAATTTTTAATTTTGTGTAAAAAATCCATAAATCATTAAAATAAGTTCCTCTGTTATATCCTCCAAACAAAACTATTCTATGATCAATGGCGACAAATGAAAAATAAACCCTTTCTTCTGGATAGTTGAATTCTTTAAATGTCTTCACAGCTTCAATAGTTTTATTTTCGATGTTGATATCAGCTATAGTTAATTCGTTAGTATAAGAACTGCCAAATCCTCCAAAAATGTATACTTGGTCATTTTTTATTGTAAACCCTGGAAGAGCTCTGTATTCAAAGTTAATTAAAGTGATTTCTTCGAATAGATTTCCAGGATTACTCATGTTAGCTCTTAGTATGTAAGGAACCACCACCCCGCCACCATCAAGCCCACTGAAAAAGTAATAGTAATTTTTGTATAGGATAAAACTGATATATTGAGAAATATATTTATGATCATTTATGCTTTCACCTATAATTGGCATATTGTAAAGATTTAATTCATTAAAAACCTCTATTTCAAAGCTGAAGTTATCACTTCCATCAAGTCCCCAAGTTCGGTATATATTTTCACCATATGTATATGTCAATCCATATCTGTTATATGCAGAGCTTAATTCATAATTTGTTATTTCATGTGTTTCTATGTCAATTCTATATAATAATTACATATTGATATCATAAAACTGATTGCTTAAATCTTTTCCTCCAATAATAATTACAGTCATCTTATTTTTATAAACCCCATAATACATTGAAGAAGAAATCCTACCACTGACTTCTATAAAGTTTTTTGTATTGTTCCACCTTGATTTTTTTATGTCGAATTCCCACAAGTCAACTTTTTCGCCATAAACATCTGTTCCTCCGAAGACATAAAGAGTTGTATCACCTGTTTGATTTTTAAAAAACAATGAATCTGTACGTGGAGCTGTTTAGTTATTACGAGGTTGTTCTGGAGTTGTAATTTCAACACGTTCCCAGGTATAGTTATTTAAGTAAAACATCCAAAGATCATTGAACTTACGGTTACCATTCCCCCCACCGAATAAGTAAAGACAATTATAGACTTCGTGATAAAGAAGTTTGCAAGAGTTCCGCATCTCGGGTGGAATAGAGTTTTTATTAACTAGATTCAGATATTTGCTTGAACATAGAGCAAAATAGCTTAGGAGCCAGAAAAAAACCATATTATAATTAACTTTTGTATAGGAAGATATGATTATGGGCTAGGAAAATGTATTTTATTATGAATTTCCTAGGCTAGAAACTTTTGAAGAAGCTGGGTTTGGGTTTTATCAAAATTCAAAAATATATTATTTCTTGTAATCTTCATAGTGAAAAATTTAATATTTTTAGTTATTTGTTTGCCGCTTGGTTATTTAGATCATATAGATAGTCATATAACCCTATCATCTTGTTGATTCATTGAAAAAAATCTTCTCAAACATTGAGCATTCTAAAATTTCTTTTCAGCTCTAAACCACCATGGCCAAAGTTTTATTACTGGAGAATATTGGTATTTCAGTACTTTATAACTTTTGGGTAGTCAATCTAGTATACATAATCATCAAATTTTTCAAGGTCTAAGATATAGTCTTAGAAGAAAAGTGTGATTCTGCCGCCCACAAATGGCTAACCCAAAGATGTGGCTGAAGAATACTAAAACTCTTGTAAGGGATATCTAACATCGTCACTGAGTCTGAGTATAACTAAAAATCAAATCTTATGAAATTGAAGAAATCTCAGCATATCACTCCAAACTTGCAATCCTATAATTTTTAAATATACACATAAAAAAATAAAATTTTCTAACCTGATGATCAATTGATATTTTTCCCAATTGCGTAAATGGTTTTTGGAAAGGTGTAATCTAAGACCTCGCATTGCATATTATATCAAAATCATGATATTTAAAAACTAAATAACTGATGTTCAATTAGAAATTTTAGTGACTTTTTAGCAAAACTACTAAACTTAACTTTTTAGGGTTGGTTCAAATGATTCAAGGTATCATTTTTTAGCACTAAAACAATACCCTTTAATACAAATTAGTTATGTACTAAGGATGTCTATTTGACCTTTAAAAGGCAGTTTATTTACTATATTGCCAAAAAGTATTAACGATTAACTTTTTTCTATTTGGACAAGGATGATCCATATATTTTGGAATTTTTGTGCTTTTACTCATATTCTTGTCTTTTATGAACTCTTTTTGGAATAAAGATACTCCAGAAACTCATCATATGCGCTGATATAATTGATAAAACCTAATTCTTAATTTGCAAATTACTCCACACAAAAAAAAACATTATATCATAAAATATTTAATCCAACTCCCCTTATAACTTAAAAAAAAATCTTATAACACATAAAAAATTGAATTTTATAATAAATACATTAATCTTCAAGTTTTTTCCCATTAGACCACTCTCCTTGACGTATAGTCCCATTTCCATCAGAATAAATTCCCCGTCCATGTTGTTTTCCAGCAAGCCACATCCCTTTATAGCTTTTTCCATTAGGCCAATTAAATTCCCCATACCCTTCTTTCTTATCTTGAACATAAGACCCAACATAACTCCTCCCATCTGGCCATTCAAAAACCCCTTCACCATGCATTTTATTATCTTTCCAATCTCCTTCAAACCTTCTTCCATCTTTCCATATATAAACCCCTTTACCTTCAATACGATTTTCTATAAATTTCCCATTATAACAAGATCCATCTGACCACATAAACTCCCCAATTCCATGTTTTTGTCCTCCAACATAATTTCCTTTATATTTAGCCCCATCAGGCCATACTTCAATACCAAAACCTTCTTGTTGATCATTTTCCCATTTCCCTTCATAAACCGCTCCATTAAAATGTATATATTTTCCAAAACCATGTGCTTTATCATTTACCCAATCACCTTCATAAACATCTCCATCTGCATGAATCAATCTACCTTTACCATTAGCTTTATCTTGTGACCAATATCCTGTATATTTTGACCCATCAGACCATATAAAAACACCTCTTCCTGATTTTTGCCCATTGATATCTTTTTGACCTGAATATATACAGTTGTTTAATAAATTTTCTGGTGGGAAATATCCATTTGCTGATATTTGGGTATCATCAAATTTATAAGGACCTAAACGAGTTTCTATTAAACGAACACGGTCATTTGAGGAAATGTAATCTGGCAACGCTTGAGGATTTATTTCTAATGATGTTTCTTGGATTGTTGCAGTTTCTTCTTGTGGACGGATTTTGTCTTCGATGTAGATAACTTCTATGAGATCAACGCAATTGTTTGTCTCAGGGTTTCCTATGCATGAACAATTATTTCCCATAATTATTTTGAAATTTTAGCATTTTAAGATGCTGATATCTGATTTTTCAAAGATCAGTTTGAATGAAAATATTTTATTGGAAGGGGGAATTTGGACATGGAGATGAGTTAGAGATTTTGCAGTGGATTTTAGGGTGTTTTATTGTGTTGAGGGAAGGATTTAGGAAATTGTGTGAGTTTTTGGAGTTTGAAGAAGGATTTTCTGTTTGAAATACACTCATGAATTATTAGTTTAATCATATATCCTATGACGTAAAATTTATCTTTGAACTTCCTTAAAGTTTATTTCTTATCAAATACGTCAAATAATTTTTAAAAAAAAATATTAGAAAGCCGATAAAATACCCTATCACTATTTATTATACATAATTATTAGCATCTATTTCTAATAGCATTAAACTCCTATTTTTAAATCTCATTAATTAAATCATTTAGACAAATTCTACTTATCATTATATAATAAAAACAGCAGTCTTTAATCATGTCATAATTTCATGGCCTCAATACCATCAAGATCTCAAATTTTCCTAATCCTAATTCTCATGATCATCTAAAATCATCTCATACATTCTGTTTATTATTTAAAATCTCCAAATTCTAAACTTTCAGATCTCCTATGTCTTCTATATGCAAAGTTCATTCTAGACTTTCTCTGTCCTTTATACTTCGTGATATTAAATCTTTGTAACTGTGGAATCTGATTTAAATAACTCACACTACCAAATGGAACTTTTAAGACAAATATATTAGTAGAATCAACAGAAGAATATCTTGATTGTAAAGTTGATAACTGGATTATCTCTCTTGGTAATGAATTTCTACCCCTTGGAGGTGTTGGAGCTCTAGGCTTAAAGGGTGTATTGTATTTAACTCTAAATCTGTCAAAATTTTTCGCCACTTCTTCTGCTACTGACTCAGTTGTTAGACACCCATCTTGGCTTCGATAGAATTTTTTCATGTGTTTTTTACATACAAAATTACTATTAAAAGCTAAAGGGTTATAAGAAACTGATTTGCTAGTTAAGGTAAAAATTTAGGATTAGGTTTTATATTGAAATTGTTGTATTTATATTGATGAATATTGATAGAAAAATATATTGTTTAGTAATTGTTGGTTTAGTACTTCATGGTTTAGAGTTTTTATAAAGTTTTTACTTGGATAGGTAAAATGATTTTTTAGTATTTGGTTGTTGATTGATGATATGCTGGTGAATTTGGATAAATAATGAATTGTTGGATTTTTGGTTTGAAGATAAGATTTTTAGGATAGGGAAATGTCATATTTAAATGTTGTATTATGTATTATTCTACAAGATTTCAATTTTTTATTTGGAATTTGGTAATTTTTGAAAGTGGGATGGGAGGAAAATAGTTTTATGAAAGTGACGATAAATTCTGTACTATGGAGGTTTGGGATTTAGGAGAGTGTTTTTATACTTTGGATTAGATAAGTGAAAAAAATTTTTTTTTATATATGTGATATTAAGGCTGATTTTAGATGATTTTGTTGGAGGTATGAAAGATATAAAGCATTTGGAGATACTCTATTGATAATTTTAATTAATAATTTAAAGTTATTAATATATCTTATTTTTAGTCAATTGCTCAATTGAGGTAGTCAGCTTAAATTTTCCCTGTTTATTTTTAGTTTATGAAGGATTAACCCCAAGATTTTTACTACCATACAGTCATAATTTCCACAATAACAACACAACATCATTCAATCAATTACAATAAAAAATCAAAAAGCAAAACCTAATATCAAAAAATCCATTAAAAATATCCAAAAAATCCTAGTCATCCTAAACCCAAAAAATCAAATCACATAACAAAAGCAATCAAAAACTTAACAAAAACATCAACATTTATTTATCCACAAAACCCTTTCATCATCATTCACAAAAATTCATTTTTATTCTATAAAATCCTTATTTCTAATCAAAACCTATATCAACCCCTAGCACATATCAAAATCATCTATAAATCTACTTAATTAAAGCCAGTATGTTGCTTCAAATAATAATCAATATGTTTAGGCACACTATATCCTCTATTCTTCCAAATTTTTCTCTTAATTTTCTTATCAACAAATTGAGTTTCAATCATTTCTCTCTTCCCATCATCACCATAAAACTCTTTAACCAATCTTTTTTCAAGATCTTTCAAAAACTCATCATCATCTTTCCTATATTTTTCTTACTCTTTAGAAAATCTTCTTGACCCTTCTAAGCAATTTTCTATACGGTCACTTAGCATAGTAAGTTTAGTTGAATACTTTTTGATTTTTTCAGGGTATTCTTTTTCTTCATTTGTTATAAAAACTTCATTACAAGATTCAATTATATTGTTTACTGCTTCTAAAATTGGGGATTTTGTATCCCGATTTGTATTTTCAATAAAATCTTTTGAAAAGCCATGCTTTGTTATACCCATAGAGTCTAAATGTTGAAAATCAGTTTTTAACGCTGTTGGAGATAATGGAAAATGCTTTGGACTTAGGGTTGATTGACGTCTTTCACAAGGAATTTTATAAGGATTACGTATATGGATATCTTTAGGTTTAGGTAGTTTTCTTATATAGTCTAAGATAGCATGATTATAATATTTGTTTTGGTTTTCTGAGTCTTCTTTGATTTGGAAAAGTTCTGGTTTTTTTTCTAGTGTTAAGTTTAGTTTTGGGAGTGATGGACTTTTTGAAGCTCCTCGAGGAGAATATTTATCAAGTTCTTTTCTTACTACTTTGATTGTTTTTTGACTTTTGGTCTTTAGTTGGAAATTTAAGTGCGAAGCCATTAGTTTTAGTCAAGGATTACTATTTAAAAATTAATAATCTAATAATATTGGGTTGAAGAAGATTTTTTTGTATATGAAATTGCTTATATTTGTTAGGGTTTGAGTAGGGTTTGTCGATGATTTTGTAAATTTTTGATAGTTTTATGGGGTATGCTATTTATTGTAGATTTTTTGCGAATTTTGGCTTTGGGGTGACTATTGTAATTTATTCAAGGTAGGCTATCATTAAACATTGTAAAATATAGAGGATTTAGAGTAGTAAAATTTTAAGACTGTGATTAAAGAATAAGTATTATTTAGTGAAATAAGGATTATATAATTATAATGGATTTAAAGTTTGTTTTAGATGGAATATTTTAGAAATGAAAATTTTAAGTATTTGATTTAAGAACAAAGAAATTTAAAAAATTTAGAGTATTTAGATTATTCAGAGCATTTAGAGTATTTGAAGTATTTAGATTATTTAGAGTATTTAGAACATTTTTTATTTCTAGATGCTCTCTATTCCTGGCTATCTTCAATTTATATATATTTTATATATATTTATCATCTACATATAATTATTTATATATCTTATCTTTGGTTAGGGTCCACCTATAATCTATTTATAAGCTTGCATAAGTTTGTCGCTCTTTTATAAATTAGGATATAAACATACATAAATAGATGATAAATATATATAAGCAAATACAAGCATGCATAAATATGCTATAAATATATATATATATATTTATGATAGGTGAACTTTTCCAAGTATACATATTTAAGTATAAACAAATGTTGGTCCAATAGCAAACATATATAAAATTACATAAATTAATAAAGTTTAAAGTAGGTCAGTAGTTAAAGTGGCATGGTTTAAACCTTGTCCGATCGGGGTTTGTTTTTCCTATGATTTCTTTTTTTAGGCAGATTCGGTATATTAAACCACTCGTTGTTGCTGGTTATTAAATTAATAACCAAAAATCATTATACAAGGGTACGTTTATCCATTAAGTATTTATCTTAAAAACCTTATCTAAAAAAAACCAATAAGTTCTAAATCTCATAAAACATTTTAAGTTCATTTTTCCCATAGTAATCATAAACAAACTAAAATACCATATAATATAAACCTAATTACAAAAAAATTATTATTAGTCCAATATATAATTTTAATGAAAAAAAATCAAAGATCGTCAAAGATCGCAAATGAATCTCCTCAGTTAAGTGTTCAAAGTCTTCCAATTATCAAAGCTTCACGTGATATGATGAAAGAAATTGATTTAACTCCTCTTGAATATCCAGAACTTAGAGAACTTGATATCAAAGTATCTGATTTTTACTCCCCATGTCCTTATATAGGAAGTGAGGGCTATGCCTATCAAGCTCAAGAATTTCTTTTAAGCGAGGTAATAGAATTTGATGCAACAAGCCAATTGAAATACTTTCTTCAAAATCATAAGTAATCTCATAGTATATTGTTTTTTTTTTAAAACATATTACAATAAGAATTAGAATTATAACTATATATGCATAATAATGTGAATGATAATAAATATTGCTTTAATATTGTTGAAATAATATAATTTTATATCATTTCCAGAATTTCAAAGCATAATGACTAAAACGATTTAAGCTCCAAAAAATAAAACCTCAATTCAAATTTTGTTATTCATCTATAAAATCAATATTTTATTCATTTCTAAGTGAATATCAATTAAAAAAGTTAAAAACCACTCTAAAATAAAACCATTACAATCCTTTTATATCAAAGTCTTATATTATAATTTCATAAAATAACCCATAATGGACAGTTTATCTCCAACTAAACTAAAACAAATCAATACATCCCGAATAAGCCCAAGAATCCACCGAGGCATCATAATAAAAGTTCGTGATTTCTACAGAAAAACTTCTCCATATGGCTGTTCACAAAATGTAAAAGCTGAAGTTAAAGATATCGACAAAGCAGTTGAAGCAAACAGACTTCGAGAACAGCGCGTCGACGAATTCGCCGAAAATGAGTTAAAAAAACTGAATTTTTTCAAAACAAACCAAAGGCAAATAGGTAAATCCTTCATATCAAAATCAAAATCAAAATCCCCAAATACTGTTAGAAAATTAAATTTCAGTGCTTTACGGGGACAATGCACTGAATTTAGAACAACAAGAAGATTTTCTGATATAAAAAACATAAAAATCCCTGATATTCAAAGGACTTCAACAAGTGTTAGTCCAGAAAGATTAACTACACAGAATTTTACTAATGAGAATAAATTGAAAAGATTATCTTCATTAGACGCAATAATAAAAAGTTGTGATGAATTAAAACCAAAACTTAAACCAGATATAGTACTTATAAAAAATCGACAACAAGAATTAGTAAATTCGGCACAGAGTATAAAAGATTTAATTAGTGAAGCTGAAGATATGGCTAATATGGCTAAAGGGAATAAAAATATTGAAAGGATTATAAGGAAAAGTAAGAACTCAAGAAAATTTAAAGGATGTTTATGTAATGAAAGTTCGATTAAAGATGAAATGCTAGCGGTAACGAGAAAACTTGTCCAGTTTGGAGGTAATAAAATTTGGAGACATAATCATATTGAGTTTATGGCTTTAGTTGAAAAGATTATCAATTAGCTGAAGTTCTGAAATTTTTAATTTTGGGATAAATTAGTGATTTATGAATAATACTTTGAGGTTTTTTGAGGGAATTTTAATAGAATTAAATGGTAAAAAAAATTTGATGGGTTTTGAGATAAGGTTTTTTAGAAGTTGATATGAGGTTGAAATATAATAAATAGATTTTATTTGTAAAAAAACTTTATTTGATTGTATTTCACATATAATTTTCCAGTTTTTTATGCTATGAAGATGATCTTTTATAAAGTATTTATTTTGTAATTGTATTAAAGCTTATAAAGTTACAATAAAAATGATTAATAGAAAATCTTCTTTATACAGCGGGAAAACGAAAAATTCATCTATAGGAAGCTATATGTCAATGCAGTCACTTTATTCGAAAAACACATCTCATCATGAACATTCTTTAAGTTCTTACAAAACTCCTACACAAGATCAAACGGTTCTCGACATGAAACGAGAGCTTCGTGAAAAAGACACAACAATTTCTTTATTACAAAAGCGAATTGATGAACTTATCAATGAGGATAGATCTAAAAGTCCAACCCCTAACCAACTGCATAAACTTATAAAAAAAGGAGACAAAAAACTAGATGAACTTAAAAAACAAATTGAAATAATTAATAATGAAAACGAGTCACTTGTCAATAAACAAAAAGAATTACTTAATATCATAGCAAAATATCGTAAAGAAAATCATGATCTTAAACAGTGTCTTTGTTTGAACAAAACAGGAAATTTTGAAGGTCTCGAGTACAAGTTAAAAGAAATAGAAAAAATGCATGAACAACTTATTGAAGAAAATCTTGAATTAAAAGCTGATCTTGTTAAACAAACATCAAAGACTGAAGAATTACTTGACTTAAAATTCTCAGTCTTATCTGGTGAAATTTATAAAGCTAAAACAGACATTGGACAAGTGCTGAAAATATTTCGCATTATGAAATCTGGAAAAGAATTAGATTTTAACGTTTTACTTCATAATCGGGAAGAAGATGATAGATTTCTTGATAACAGTTATAAACATTGTAATACCCTTGTTATGTGCATACGTAAAGATATTGAAGAATTGAAAAATATGATTTCAGATTTCAAAGCTGAGAGATATGGTTCTAATTGTATAACCCAATAATTATATAAATTTTATTGAATTTAGTTAGCAAAATATCTTAATATGCACACTTAATAAAACATATTCAGAATATTTTATTAACTTTATTATACTTCATCGAGATTTTCTTCACAATTACGATTTGAATTTGTTTTTAAATCATATTATTACAAACTTGAATGAATATTATATAGTTTCAATACAATTTATATAAAAATATATTATGATATGGAGAAATTTATATTCAACTTCATAATCTAAAACTTTTTAATTTTTAACTAACTGGAAAACATACATTTTACAAACTTTTTCCTAATAATTACTCTAAAATATAATCAGCATAAAAATAAAAGTTTATAAATAGATTTCAAATATACTTATATGGTAGAATACATGCGCTTTGAGCTTATGAAAAAAGATTTATGTAAAGCTGCGACAACAATACATAGACTAAAACAAGAGCGTGACGAATTCAAAATTGCATACGAGTTACAAAAAGAAAAAAACTCTAACAAAAAAGATCTTATCCGCAGTACAATCTATCTTGAAGAACTCCAAAATATCAATGATAGTCTTCAAAAAGATTTATTAAACTGCAAAAAAACTATAGCTGACAAGGATAGAAAAATCTTTAAACTTCAACAACGATACGAATCAGTCAACAAAAAGCTAAAAATGGACATGGAAAGTTTTCGTGATATAGAAGATGCAAGACGTGAATTAAACTATGAAATATCCAACAGTATAATCAGAAATGGAGGATCTTCAATATATAAAGAAACACAAAGTCTTATGAAAAAACTTTTTAGTTCAATGAAATCTAATCCAAGCATTTATAAGATTTTTAAAAGCATAGTACAATGCACTAAAAAATTTAAACTAGAAATCGAAGAAGAAAATTATTGTAAAGGGTTTATGGTGATGTGTAAATTTGTAATAGATTTATTGGATTCATTTAGTTTTTGTGAGGATTCACAGAATGAAACTAAGGATTTTGATATGAATACAGATGATGTTTATAGAATAAGGAATTTAAATACTTATGAATCTCAAAGGTCAAGATTACATCATGAGGATTATAATTTAAGGTCTCGAGATAAAAGTCCAGAAGGATTTACATCAACTTTTGGTAAAAAAACTTATAATGAGTCACCTTCAATAAAAAAACATAAGGAAGATGTGTATCGTCAATCGTTAGAATTGGATAAGATTAATGAGAAACTTCAGAAATTGTCTATGAGTAGATCTAATACAGAGTCAAAAAATTATCAATATTTAGGTAGAGAAAAACAGTCTCCAAGTAAAAGTTCTTTTAATGTAGAAGAGAAAAAAAGGAATAGAAATATTGGAAATAACGAAAAAAGCTTGACTTTAGATCAGAATATTGTAGATGATGATAATAAAGATAAGAGTATTAGACTTGAAAGCTTATCTTCTACTAGTAAAAATTTGAAGAGTGTTAGTAAATCTAGAAGCCCGGCAAGAAGACTTGCATCACCGAGAAATAAGTATGATGAATATATGTCCCCTGTATTGAGAAAAACTGATTGTAGTAAAAGTGTTGCTGAAGCATTAAGATTTTGTTAAAAGAGAAAGAGGATGATAAGGGAAATTATTAATGAACAATTTATTAAATATGAAATCATTGGGATGATTAGAGTTTTAGATGAGTTTTTTTTTTGAATAGATTAGTTTTTTTGGATTTAAAGTTTGGATTTATAACAGAATTTAAAACTTGTTTGTGAGGGAGTTGGGTTAAGATATAAGATAATATGTGAAATTAAGATTTAAAATATGTTTGATTGATGCTTTTGGATAGGAAAGATATTAATTGGATAAGTAGAGTTTGGGCCCCTGGTGTGAAGGAAAATATGATTTGGTTTTACAAAAGTTTATAAATGGGATTTAGGAAATGATGAAATATTGAACTGCATTCCTTCTATTTAGATCACTCAATCATTTCTATATTCCTAATCATCTCTTTATTATATCTAATCAAATAGAGTATTCTGCTGTCTAAAAAATACTAATTCAAAAAATAATATAAATATTTATTGATAGAATAATATAAAACATCCTACTTACATAAATCAATCAAACCAAACTCTCAGTTCACTCTTTTTATTGCAAAATCTCTGAAAAAGCCATCAATTTTGAAAATCATCTTTAATTTCCTTCAAAAAAATCAATACCCATTACCAAATTCCTTACAACGCATAATTTACTCAAAAATCACACAAAAAACCCTCAGCCTCTTAAAACAAAAAAAAACTATTCAATTTCATCCAAATTTCTCATCACTTTTCATTTGCAATTTAAACCCCCAATCTAACTTTTCTCTAATCTCCCTACATAAAATCTATTTTTATCTATCAAATCTCATAAAACCACATCAAAAAAACTCACCTTTAAGGCTGATTAATATCTTAAATTATAAACTTTTTGTATACAAGCTTCATTCGAATGCAAACTTATTTAATAAAAATAAAAGGTTTAAATGTATAATTTTGATTAGAAATCAATTATATATTTAAAAATGAAGCATCATCGTGCTGCTAATACTTTGAAAAACATTCAAAACAAAGCTAATAAAAGTAAAGCTTTGGGTAAGACAAATTTCGGATCATCTGTTTCACCATCTCAAATTGGTAAAAATTATAGCAAAAAAACTGTGTCTTCAAATGAAACCAGTGGAAGAAGTAGTGTTGCTACATTTTATTCAGCTGATTCTGGATCTTATAGTTCAAGTAATGGACTTTCCAAGACTCAAACTGTAATAAATTCTCAAAATGGATATAGTCCATCCGATCACTCTCAAAAAGTCTCAGACAGAATCGATAAAAATTTTAAAAATTATACAAGAACAAATCAAGAAAGTGGAAAAACTCGTCAATGTAATGCCCCTGTAAAGGTAGGTAATATGAATGTTAATAGGAAAATTGAAAGAAGCAACACTTTACATTCTAATCTAGTTAACAAGAGTATTGCAACTTCATATGGTAGTATAGCTGAAGAAAGTGAATCATATGGAAACCCAAGCAAAGAATATCAAAAAGAAAAAAATGATGCCCCTTATGAGTCTTTACCAATTACAAGTCAGAATCCTTTTAATGTAAATCATTTTTCCAGATTCAATAAAGCTACAAAAGAAGGAGGATACTATACTAGAAATTATAAAGAAGAAAAAAGCTTTTTATCAAGCAACTTAAATAGTCCTAAGCTTAGTATTACGTCAAATGCGTCCATTAATTCTAATACAATTGAACTTAAGGCAGAAACTATAAGAAACCTAAGCAAAACTCTAAAAGATTTGAATCAGCGTCTTATAAAAAGTGAAGAGCTTGCATATAAAGCTATTGAAGAAAATAGTCTTTTATTTACTTCAATTAAAGGACTAGAAATCAAAATAGAAGAGCATCGTATACAAAGAAATACAAGTAATAGCATGTGCTGCTCAGGCCAATGCTCTATTTTCTAGGTTTCTTTAAATTTAAGTCAATTAAGTTATTTTCAAATAATATTGATAAAAATCATTACTTTGCATAATAGATAATCCAATTTACTATTAAATAAACATTTAATATGAAATAAAATATTTAAAGTTCATATGATGATAAATAACTACTTGAAAATTTTAAATCTTAACAAATATAAAGTTAAAGTGTTGTGGGGAGATAAGGGTTTATATATTGTTTATAACTCAATTTCTTTTAGAGAATTCATAGTATAAAATATCTAATGATTATAAGTTTGATTGTTGAAATTATTATAGTACTGATAATAGTTATAGAAATTTATATATTTTTTTTATAAACTTTATTGTAAACTTTGGTGATTAATTTGACTTCTTTTGATTATTTTGTACATCAAATATGATAAAGGACTAAAAAATACATGAAAAATACTACAATATTCTTATTATTAAACTAATGAGCCTTCAAAAAGNTTTAATAATTAATTTCAAAATTTTGTACATCAAATATGATAAAGGACTAAAAAATACATGAAAAATACTACAATATTCTTATTATTAAACTAATGAGCCTTCAAAAAGTTCTTCAGAGTCACAAAATTGATTCTACTCAAACAAAAATTTCGCGGANTATTAAACTAATGAGCCTTCAAAAAGTTCTTCAGAGTCACAAAATTGATTCTACTCAAACAAAAATTTCGCGGACCAGCCCAAAAGTTGGGGGCAAATGCACAGCATCACGAAACTCTTTAACTAGAAGTATAGCAACAACAGCAAATACTATCGAGTCACAATCATGTAGTCCTAAAAGAAAACCAACTAGGACTCAAACAATGACTTTTTCTAATGATCCTCAACTTCCAATAGCTAAAATCCAAACTAAGTCTCAAAGCAAGAATGGGATAACTGAAGATACTTACATGAAAGAAGAAAATAGTAAGTTCGCCTATGAAAAATTAAATAAATCTTCAAAAGACACCCATTATCTTCAAGTCAAAGATACAAAAAACAGAGTAAATATCAGCCCTAGCAACAATAGTAATTGTGAATCTTTTCAAAGTTTTGTTGAAGAGAAAAACATAAGTGAAAACGCTGAACTTGAACTTCCATTTAAGTTAGATGTTTTTAAGATAGATCCAATTAAAGTGAATTGCAAAAATAACCAGAAAGATATTTTTAGCCCAATAGTTGCGAAGAATTCTAGTGAAATTAGGCATATGCCTGATGATAGTACTGAAAATCAAATAACCCCAAAAAGATTTTGCAATTCTATTTACAACCTTCAAGAAACAGAGAGTTTTGATAGAAAATCTCCCGCTTTATTTTCTATAGATGATCATCTTAGATTTGATTATAGTAAAGATATTCCTTTTTATGTATCTAAAGGTCCTGAAGATCGAAGCTATTCTTCAATTCCTAAAACAAGTCGCCGACTTAGTATTACATCTAATGTTTCAATAAATTCGAATGGAAATCAAGGAATATCAAATTCTATAATAAATGACTTGACTACAAGTTTAAAGGAGCTTAATAAGAGGTTAATAAAAAGTGAAGAAGTTGCATATGATACTTTGGTTGAACATGTACGCTTATTGAATTCTATTAATGGGCTTAAAAGTAAAATCGAAGAACAACGCAAATGCCGAATTGAAAAAAAAGCAATATGCTGTAGTTGCTCGAAAAACTGTTTAGTGTTTTGAGTTATTATTTGAGTTAAATAATTATCTTTAATCATATTGAGATCATAAAATAATTTTTGATAACAAGTTTCAAGACATTCATATCAAAAAATTCATCATTTCAAACAAATTATTTAAACCTCATATATCAATGGTAAATTAATTTATAAATTCTTACCATGTAAACTTTGTAATATTATCTATAGCATTTTATCAAACTTAATCCTGAGCCACACAATATAATATTTCTCTATTGTTAACCAAAAATATGCAAAATTAAAAACAAGCTTTAATAAAATTGTAAAAATTAAACACAAAAGTCTAAAAGAAAAAAATATTCCAAAAATTAAATTAAGAACTTAGAAAAGTCCCGAAAAATTCTAAAAACCAAAAGAGGTCACAACACAAAAAAAAAAATCATTTTTTATATAACTAATCCATCAACATATTCATTATTATTTATTTCACCACAATGCCAAAAATGTATATAAATAATGAGCTTATCTATTCATGGAACTCAACTATCTCAGCCAACAAGATCAGTAATTGAATTCTGCAAATTCTGTAGAATAGATTTTAACTTCATCTATGTCAACATTCCCAAAGGTGAGCAACTTTCAGTAGAGTTTCAAAAGTTAAATCCTTTTGGTTTAGTTCCTGTTATCCTTCATGAAGGATTTAATCTTTGGGAAAGCCCTGCGATAATAACTTATTTAGCTGATGCTTATGATACTGATACTCAATGGTACCCAAAGGATAGGAAAATTCGTGCAAGAATCGATGCTTACTTGCATTGGCATCATGAAAATGTTAGAGAGCCAATAGCAGGATATGTAAGAGGGAAAGTTATTGGACCTTTATTTTTTGGATTCTCTGAACTTAGTGAAGATGATGAGGTAAAATTAAGAGAAAAAATGCACAATTCACTTAGACAGATATCGGAGATTATAAGAGAAAATAGATTTATTGCAAGAACTGAACAACTTACGATAGCTGATATTTTTGCTTTCAATGAAATATTTAATACTCAGATTGTGAACCTTGACCTTTCGGGGTACCCGGATATTGTGAGGTGGTATAATGATATTGCGAGCATTCCGGAAGTTGTGGAAACTAGTGATGGGGTTATTGAAAGATTTTTTAAGTTGAAAGAAGCTATGAAAAGTAGTAATTAAATTATGCAAAGTTAGTTTGCGGATTTGGAAAAAAATAGATTAAGATTATTGATAGTGAAAAATGTTTTTGGCAAGAATTAATGTTGTAGTGAGGAAAATTTAAAGGGAATATTAACAATTTTATGATGCAATTTAAATGATTTTATCGAGTTTTATGTTTTTGTATAACTTAAATAGTAAGATATCAGCTTAGAATTTGAATAATTTTTATTGTATTTTGGTATTTTTGTATAAGTTAAAAAGCATGATATACGCTTAGTTATGATTTTTTTGTAATATTTTCCTTATTTTATGATACAACATGTGCTTAAGTATTTAAGAAAAAAAATTTGGTTTATACTTTGTGTTATACAGTTCATTAGACAAAATGCAAAAATATTTTAGAATTATTATAATAACTTAATTTATCTTTAAAAAGTTTGCGAATGTTTTTAATTTCAAATAAGAAATAATAAGAATACTATTGGATAATTAAACTAGAAATCAAATTTACCCAAATGAATTAAATAAAAATTGTAGTAAAAAAACTTTGATTTTACATTACTGCAATTTAATTTATTTTATCATAATCGCTAATCTATGGATAATAAATTATATGTCTGACTTGACTGTATATGGAAATGTTTTCTCACAGCCTACACGAAGTGTTCTTACTTTCTGCAGACTTTCAGGTATTGAACATACCCATAAGGACCTAAACTTCCTCAAAGGAGAGCATATGTCTAAAGAATTTACCCTTATAAATCCATTCCAGGCAATGCCAGCAATAGTCCATGGAACCTTCAATCTTTGGGAGAGTGCCGCAATAGTATCATACTTAGCTGATGCTTATAACGTTGATAATCAATGGTATCCAAAAGATTTTAAGATTCGTGCAAGGATTAATGCATATCTTCATTGGCATCATCAAGGAACAAGAGGTTCTATTGTTAATTATCTTGTAGCAAAACTATTTGCCCCTAAATTTGGAGCACCTGAACTTACTGAAGAGACAGAAGCTCCATATAAAGCAAAACTTGAAGAATGGTATCAAACTTTTACTTGGTTGCTTTCAGAAACTCATTATGTAGCGAGGACTAATATGCCTACTATAGCTGATGTTTTTGCTTATAATGAAGTTTTTAATGCTTTACCTATAATGAATTTAGATGCCCATCCTGCTATTAAAGCATGGTTTGATGAAATTTCTGCAGTGCCTATTATTAGAGAAATAGGCCAAGAGGCACAAGAAGTTTATAGGAAATTTCTTGCTTAAAAATAGGCTAATGTAGGATTTAGTTAATATTTAAGGTTTAATGGAGTTTAATATCCTGATTTTATTAAAAAGGTAGGAGTTTTATCCTATTAGATTTATATTCATATAATAAATTAAGATAATTAATTTTATTACAATTTAGCATAGTTTTTTATATAGTTTCTTTAAATATAATACAATATTTTAGTTTTAAGGAAAAAAATACTATCTCCTACCTCTTATCTCCTTCCAGTCTCTAAAACATAAATCTAAAAACATCCAAACACTTTCTAAAAACTCATAATCCTAAAACATAAACAAAAAATCATCGTCATCAGCCCAAACTTTCAACCAGCAAATAAAATTATTTCTCTAACCCAAACAAAAATCCTCATTATCTTCAACAACCTTCACTTTTCCACAAAATCCTCACTTTTACATTTTAACCCTATCAAAACTTCCTATTCTAAACTCTTTATCCAATATAAAATATGGGTGCTTGTTGTACAAATTCCCAGGGGTTGATAACTGAAACAGTGTCTTACGAAAACTTAAAAATTATAAGCATCAAAGAAAAAGATGCTAAAGGTAAAGTCCTTCGATCAGATGATGTAACTGTATCATTAACATACCCAAGTTATCAACATCATGAAAAAATTACCTTAGACAAAATGTTATTTGAGTTTTCAAGCTGTGTTATTCCAGGTTTAGATCCTCGAGCATTGATAAATAAAGAATGTCAAGATGCTGTATTTTACACAAGCAATGAATCAGCTATTTTAGTTGGTCTTTTTGATGGTCATGGGAAAGAAGGTCAAAAAGTCTCCCATTTCTGTTGTCGATATATGAGAGAATATTTTCAAGAACGAAGTGGGGAAATGATAGCTAAGCCTGAAGAAAGTATAGATAATATTATAGAAGAATGCGATAGAGCTTTAAGAGATAAAAGTTCAGGTATTGAAGCGGGATTATCTGGAACAACAGCTTTGGTTATGCTTATTACTGTTGATGGGTATCATGTTGGTAGTGTTGGTGATTCAAGGGCAATATTAGCAACTTTACCTCCTCCAGGGGTACCAGTAGAAACACCTCCTCCTTCGACTAATAAATACATAAGACAAATTGAACCTATAAGACTATTAAAAACAGTCCCATTATCAGTAGACCAAAAACCTAATCATGAAGCCGAACTGAAAAGAATCGAAAAATCAGGTGGGACAGTTCGACAACTTACTGATGACTATGGGAATAAAATCGGCCCTTTTCGTGTCTGGCAAAAAAATGGTGTATTACCAGGACTAGCTATGTCTCGATCTATAGGTGATGGTGTAGCTAAAGAAATTGGGGTAATAGCAACCCCTGTCTATCACTTTTTCCCTCATATAAAATTCAGAGATCAATTCATAGTAATAAGTTCAGATGGTGTCTGGGATGTTTTTGAAAATATTGAAGTTATAAATTTCGTAGAGCGATTCAGAAAAAAATGTTTTAAAGGAATTGGACCAAAACCATATCCTCATAGATTAGAAAATTCAAGTATTTCACAATTAACAGCTGAAGAAGCTAGATATAGATGGTTTGGAATATGTGAAGATGAAGATGTTATGATTGATGATATATCAGTTATTATTATTGAAGTTGGGAATATTGAACCACAACCTATGCAGTTACCTCCAGTTTCTGTTAAAAGAAAAACGGTTCATATGAATATTGTAGCAGAAATTATTCAAGATAGAGATGTTACATCGGCTGCACCTAGAGGGGATTTAATGAGAGGAAGTTTTATACCGGCTAATGATCCGAAGGCTAAGAAAGCTAGACTTGATCCGAAGAGAGGCTCGTATGTGGCTAAAGAGGAAAAGAAATCAAGTTCAGAAGGAGAAGATGAAGAAACGGAGGGCATTGAAGGGATTCCGTTTGTCAATACAGAGATTAATAAGCCCTAATAAAAATATCTGCTAGTTTATATAGAAAATAGATTCAAGTTGGTGTAGAGGTATTGAGAATGGCTATTTTATGGAATTAGAATAATATTTGTAGTATTAGGATAATGTTTTATGAGATATTAATTAGGTTTAAGGGTATGTGTGAATTTATTAATATAATATAAGATATTGTGCGGAATTTTTTGGTTGTTAGATATTCTTTGAATTTGATGTTGTAGTCGTGCTGTCAGATTGAATTTTTTTATAGGGATATTATGGATAATTATAATAATTTTTTTGGACTTGAGGTAGGTTTAATATGCTTTTTGGGGATGACAATCTTTTAGGTTATTGTTAAAATATCTGATACAGTTTTTAATATATACACAGAATTATTTGTATCTGTCAAAACTATATTACCTATTCTCAAAGCATCTTATTTGTCGATGATTTAATTTTTTGTATAATTTTAATCTGAAACTAGGCTATATGCAATATATTTTATAATTTCTTGTTTATTTTAATTAGGTCAGTTGTTTTGTTTTAATTTTCCTTTAAAAAATTTTTCTTCTTGTCTGCATTACAGGTGAATAAATTATGTCTTTGATATATCCTATTTTTAAGATAAAGCTATATAGTAAATATAATGATTAATTTTAAGCTAAGTGATAAGCATTTTAAAACTCTATTGAGACTTATTTTTGTTTGCCAATTCATTCTCTAGCACTCTAAAATTATGCTTAAATAATCTTAAAAAAAAAACAGAAAATTTCCCTTGATAATAAAACAAAAATAACTTAAACTAACCTTAATTTTTGGCAAAATTAGCTTCTATCATGATGAAAATCATAAAATCTATAAAGAACTCATATCCATACTAATATATTTTTAAAGTCAGTTTTCTATCATATCGAATTAAATTATCGAAATTTTTAAGTACATGTTTATATAATTGACTCCATATCTAAATCGCTTAAAAACGAGCTGCACTTAGACATAGTAGTTGCTAAAATTAGAGACTGTGGGTCTCCATCAAAATCAATTGATGAAGCCAAATTAATAGTATTTTTATTTGACGCCATAACTTCCTGAGCTACCTCTTTGATTTTCTCAAACAGTCCTAGACCTGATCCTTGATTATTTTTCACTAGTTCCATTACCTTCTCAAAACCTTTTGCCATTATTCTCCACCTCAAACTTTGACTTCTAAACAAACTCACTTCATTTTTAGCTTCAAAAACTTCTAATTTTAGCTTCTTAAGTTCCTCATCAGTTTTCTGTTCCTGGTTTTTTAGCTTTGATTGCATTTTTTTAACCTTCTCTTTAGCCCTAAAACATGAATTTTCCCTTTCTTCAATAAGATTATTCACCTCAAGATTTTCAAGAGCGAGTTTTTTAAATCTTTTTTTTAGGATTTTTAGTGTATGCTTAGTTTCATCCAATGTACATATCACACTACGGCATTCAGATAATTGGCTTTGAAGGTGAACCACAAAATTTTCAACTTTTATTTTGATAGTTCCTAGAATAGTGCTTAATGGTGTTGGGATTTTTGCTAGTTCTGACCAAATGCTTATAACTTCATTATATTCTTCTTCTGGAACATCGAATTTGTTTAATAAATTTAGTCGGGCTTCAAGTAAGATAAACTCTTTGTAACGATCACTATATGCTTCAGTTGATCCTGTGTTTTGCTTTACTAAAGAATATGATCTTCCTTCAGGTTCTTTGGAATAGTGAGATTTATTCAAATCGTTTGTTGAATTCAATATTGACATTTCGTGTGACTTGGAAGCTGAATAGGTTTGTTTGTAACACATTCGTAAATCCTTTGTAGATGAAGCAGCAACTTTTGGCAAGAATTTTAATGGCACTTTTCTGAGAGGACTCTTACTTTTTAGTGATGAGTTCGTAAAAAAAATTTGATTCTTTGACATTTTAGTTTATTTTATCCACTTTAGCTGATTTTTCTATGTTGATTACAGATTTTTACTTTAATTTTATTATCATCTTTAATTCTATGTATGATTTCACAGTTTATCTTCAAAGTATAATAATCAAGGAAAAATTGTATGAAATCTTCAAATCCATATTTTAAATCCTTCAACAAAGTTTGATTTCTAGAAAAATTCTTCAACCCTACCCGANCTTCAAATCCATATTTTAAATCCTTCAACAAAGTTTGATTTCTAGAAAAATTCTTCAACCCTACCCGAGAATTCAAACTTCTTAACAGTTTCTCAATAAAATTGCCATTTTTCAATTAGCCTGAATTTAACTTTACTTATGTATACATCTTTTATAAAGGAAATTTAGAATATATTTTATTAATCTTATGCCTAGCTGAGTCTGTGAAGTTTTTAACAAAATAAGTCCCTTTTCCTGATAACCAAGAATACTCAGAAATATGCTTAATTGTTCCACTAAACGTAAAAAAGCCCTTGCATTTCTGCTTTTTTTTGTATATTTTTTCAAATGAATAATCAAAATTGTGTGGAAGTTTTACTGATAAACTTAATGAATAACTTTGTGGTTCTTCAAAAATCTCTGAAAGTCTTATATTATTTTTTCTATTACTTTTAGTATTTTTGTGATCTTTATTCTGATTTTCTATATGATTTCATTAACTGCAAGCATTGCTTTTGGATATTAAAAAGTGTAGTTTTAGGATTTTGGGACTTCGATTCTTTTGTTATGATCTTTTATAGGCTCTTTTTTGAAAGACTTACCCTATCAGTATTTTTTTTTGATTCTCAAGTCTAAAATCGCAGTCTTTAAATGCGAAAAATTTTGATTTCTACTAATTCCAACTTGGCTAACTTTATCTATAAGGCTGCATCTTAGGATTAAAAATTCATTAGCTTTATAATCCAGCCATACATAAAAAATTCTTTTGTCTAATATGCCCATAAAGATCACAGCAGATAAATAGTGTATGATTTTCATTAAATACATCAATTATTTTTTTGTATAGTAAATTGAATTCACCTTTATCCTCCAAAAAATATTCATATCATCTAACCTGTGCCACTTCATTAACTAGATCATAATAGCAAATATCTATCGAGCTTTGCAGAGGGAAAAATCTATTATTTCAAAAATTGGAGGGAAAACTCTTGATAAAATATCATTTAATAGATATACCGCACTGGGGGCCTATAATCATGGAAGAGTATGAAAAGCCTCGCAGACTCAAGCGCCTAAGTGAAATTTCTGGATCAATTGATGACAAATCAAATAAATCCTCTTCAGAGTCAGAAGACCTAAGTGAAATTATTAGTATATCATCTGAAAGCGAAGACTCTGGATCTAAATCTCCAAAAGCCAAAACAAAGAAACCAAAAGTAGTTAAAAACAAAGCCCCAAAGCTACCAAAGTTCAATAAACTACTTGATCTTAATACAAATGCAGATGATTTTGAAGTTGAAGTGTTTGAAGATTTAAGAGACGCACCACTTGAACTTCATCCTAAAGCGGGTAAAATGAAAAAAAACAGTTTTTTAAAAAAAGTGCAGACGAAAAAAGATGAGACTAGCTATAATTTAGCAAAAAGCGTGATGATTAATAAAAATTCTCAAGATACGCTAATTGTAGATAACCCTGTATGTATTCAAGGATTTATTACAAAAAATGTTACACATAATCCTAGAGAAATATTTAGAGACAATCTGAAAAATGTTATTAATGAAAGAAAGACTACACATTTGGATAACCATGAAATTTTTGATAAGACTGTGACTGATTTTCCTATTAAAGAAGACAGTATGAGTAAAAAAGATGAAGAAAACACAAAAAAAAATGACGAGAATTGCAAAAAACTCGACGAATCCAACAAAAAGTTCCTTGAATCTGCAGCTAAAGAAAACCAGTTTCTCATACCTGATGATAAATCTGATTCCAAATCTTCCAGTTTACAAAAAAACTACAAAATCGAAACTTCAAAACTAGAAACCCAATACGATCATCAAGACCCAGAGCTTAATCTTAACACAAATTCCAATCAAACTATAAAAAATAAATCTTATCCAAGTACTTCAGCAAGTTCTCCAGTTTATGTACCTCGTGAACGTCAAGTTATATCCCTTTTTATTGATGAAGAAGCTGAAAAAAGTGGTGATGATCATTCACAAGATACAGATGAAGCTGAACATGATAAAAATCTTGAAGGACTTATTGACGATTCAGAATTAGATGATTATAATAAAAATGCAAATTACTCAAAACATATCAAAGAAATGCTTGAAAAAGAAAGAGAAGAATTAAAATTAGTTGCAAATGCTGAGTTTAAAAGAAGGATGCCGCCACCGAAATTCGAATCAATTAAACGCAAAAAATTACCTGTTAAAGATGAAATACCTAAAAAAAATCAGGTTTTTAGTAAAGATGATGATGATTCTGATGAAGAAGAAAGATTTAAACTTTTAAAAGAAATGAGAGAGATAAGAAGTATGAGGAATCTTGAGACTAAAACTTTGATTATTGATGAAAGGTCTAATGATTTTTTAAAACTCATTGAAAGATCAGAAGCCCCAAGGGCAGTCAAAACTTTTTTGAATTCTGCTAATGCAAAATCTTTGCAGAATCCTTTTTCAAATGAATCTTATACATCAAATCCATTTTTCAAAATCAATAAAGTTGAGAAAAATGTGGGGAAAAATGATGCGAAACAAAGTGTTAGAGCAAGGCCGAAACTTTTGAATGTTTTGAGGAATAAATAAGTATTAATCTTAAAAGTGTTAATGGATTTATTATTTTAGGGTTAGAGGATTATATTTATAAATTTTATTTAAGATTATGATTGATATGCTGTTATTGAATTTGTGACTAGGATAATGGATATGATCTTGACATTAAGTATTTGCTTTTTATGTTACTTCAGGAACACTTATGAAAGCACTTGAAGGAAGGAAGTCGATTAGATTTTTCATGAAGTTCAAGAGGATTTCACTTTTTTTCTTATTGAGATTTTCTAGTAATCACTTAAATGATTTGTAAAGATTTATGACTTTTTTCGAGTTTTTTATATAAAATTCTCATAAAATCTTGAATCGGTGATTTAAAAGATTTTCGCTATTTTGGGGTTAAGTTATGTATAAAATGCGGCAAAGAAAACAATCGATCTCATAACAATACAATACATTCAACCAAAAATAAAAAAAGAAATGTGAGTTGTTGGATTCCATTTCCAAATTTTCTCATCTCATTTTAAACGAGTAAAACAATAAAATGTTTATTTTCTAAATCGACAATTTTTTTTCAACAATCCAATCGAACCGTCCCCAAAAATAATCCACAAAAAATCTTAGTTAAAAACTCATAAATTTTACTCAAACCTATTTTTCTTCCATATTATATTTATCATAAAGGAGTACTTATATAATTTACCCAATGCTTAATACAAATTCTATAAGCTATCTTCCTTCACACTCTCTATATTCTTTTCTGCAACTTAAGCCAGTAATACCTAAGCCAGTTCTTCTTCTTAACAGTTTTGAACCACATACAGAGGTAAGATTTACAGATGTGGCCAACAAGCATTTCTCATCTCTTATATTAGTAGGGGCGATTTCATCTTGTAAAATTGAGCATATACAGTCTAATTTTAATTCCAAATCTGTGTACTTTAATAAAACTTCATCAGGCAAAGGTTCAAATAAATGATGTGCATCTTTTGGTGAGAATCCTAATACGTAGTTTTTAAATTTTATGTATTCTTCATCACTTGAGTAGTCATAATCAACAGTACTTGCATCAGAAGTTCTCAAATTAATTTCTTCTTTACCTTCTTCTTTCATATAATACTTATAATAATATTTTAATCCAGGGAAATTTTATAGATATTTACTATAATTAGGTTGTGTAAAATTGTACCGATAGGGTTAGTTGATTTTATATAAAACTAATTATAGAGGATTTATGTGAATCGGGTAAATATGTGAATAATTATATGCATATTTTATGCAGTTTAGATTTTGGAATAGTTTTTAATGAAAATTTATTGGATGAGTTTATGGGTTTTTGAAGGGATTTTATTTTTAGAAATTTATCGCAGAATATAAGATTGATTTCTATGTAAGATTTTTGGAAAAATAGTATATAAGAAAATAGTTGAAATAGGGATGTTTATAAAATGCTTATAGATTTTATTATTAAAATTATAGTGTTATTGTTATTAATTATTTGAAAAATAATATTGTGTATTTAAAGCTTTAAAGTAGGTGGTAGTTAAGGTGGCATGATTTAAACCTTGTACGATCGAGGTTTGTTTGTCTAATGATCTCTTTCTTTAGGTAGATTCGGTATATTAAACCACTCGTTGTCGCTGGTTATGCGACTCTTTACTTGGTTGAGGAGATCTTTATTGTTTCTTTTCTTTAGCGCCAAGATGATAGAGGCAAGTCTTGTGTTCATCTTATTTTTCTTGAAGAATCTAGCTTGTTTTAAGTATATCTTGAAGTTCTTATGGTTTTTATAGCAAACTAAACATTTAGTTCTTTGTGTATGTAAGTATTTGGTTGATATATTATGGATTATTAATGAAATATTAAAATTTAAATAGCTTATTTATGGATAGAATGAAATAATGCTATTTTTGAAATTTGTAAAAATAAGAATTAATAATGCAGTTGCTTATATAAAATAAGATGGAAATAGATTTTATGTGGTAGAAGTATATAATATTCATACCTCATATAAAATGTATACAGATAGCATCTATACATTCTTATACTCTTTTATATATTCTTGAATCATTCAACCTCACCCATTACAAATTTTTCTATTTCCCCATGACAATTAAACTCTATACAAATCCCAAACATTCTCCCAAATCTCACAATAAACAATTTTCCAATATCTTCCTATAATCCTCTTCTTACCAAAACTAAAAATTCCTATATAACAATAAAAATTTATTAGAAAAAAATCNAAAATTCCTATATAACAATAAAAATTTATTAGAAAAAAATCATATATTCCCATCACCTAATAACAATTATTTACTAAAAAATTTCTAATAAGTGTGGAGGTTATTAATGCTTAAAATAAGGACGATTCGATATCTCAGGAAGGCCTGCACGATCACGTTTTTCTTTAATCCAATGATCCCAATATCCATCTTTATTATCATAGAACGTCAGAGTAGATGGAATGATTCCATCAGGGTTTTCTAAATCCATTGTAAACCAATCAACATTCCTATCTACAATATCAAATGTATAATCATCCTGATCTGTTGTTTCAATACTTTCTCCTAATAACATTTGTAATTGTTCATCAGGAGATAATGCTGTTTCTTCCTTTGTATCAAAAGATTTTATAACTCTCGGTCTAAACTCATTCTCATCTTCTACATAGCCTTCTAGTTCTTCTTCTTCTTCTTCATCATCATCATCATCATCATCATCATCTTCTTCTTTCCCTTTCTTCCCTTTTCCTTGTGCCTCTTTTCCTTTACCTTTTTTCTTTTTCTTATCATCTTCATCACTTTCTTCATCAGACTCATGCTTGCTTTTTCCTTTTTTCGCAGACTTTTTCTCTTTTTTCTTTGCCAAATCTTCATCTTCATCTTCAGAACTTTCGCTTCCACTCATTTCATGTTTTTTCTGTTTAAGCCCAGTGACCATACCAGTTTCTTTATCTATTTCAAATTCTACTTGTTCTTCATCTTCTTCTTTAACTCCTTCTTCCTCATCACTATCAGGTAAATTTATATACTCTTGTAAAAATAAGTATTTTTGTGGATTGCGTGGGGTAATCAAATTACATAATTGATTTATAAGTAATTCTTTATGTTTCCTAGACATTCTTGGATGAAAACGTTCTAAACAACTCACAACAGCTTGAACAAGTCTATGACTTTTATAATAATTAGGAAGAGTTTCATAATAATTGATAATACTTGGAAGTCTTACAGGAATCCAAGGACGATCTGTGAATAATGAATCTTCCATTTTGTCGTATTCTTTGAGTTTTTGATAAAAGTGCGGAACATTTCTGAATAAACACCAATTTTCAATATCATTACTCAAACTTACAAGGTCTAAAGATGTTACTGGAGGAGCTGGAGGAAGATAATCTGGAGATTCTAATGCTGAATAAAAACTTGTTGTCTTTGCTCCAGCCTTAGATAAATACACATGCATTCCTTTAGCCCTAAGTTCTTCATAAAAATTATATTCTCTATCCATAAACTCATCTATCATTGGACATTGTAAAGAATCACTTCCTGAAGCACGATTCCCAGATTCATCTTTTAATTCATCAGACCCACCTTCTTCTGTAGCTAAATTTTCTGATATCTCAGTCGATTCACCAGTTTCTTGTTCTTTATCAACTAATTCATTTTTATTTATTTCATCATGTAAAATCATTTCTTCAGCATCAGAAATTCTTTCTTTGTTCATTTCTAATGGCTCCCAATCACTCTCTTGTAAAGCTGCTATATCCTCTGGTTGATTTCTCAAATACCATAAAGACCAGTGATTAAGGTCAATTTCACCAGTAGCAGAAACTTTTCCAGGGTAGAATTTTATAGTATTCATATCGTGATTTTTAAAAATCGAATCTGGTAATTTATGATATTCAACACCAGAACCTTCACTTTTTTTATTACGCATCATGGTTGAAATATAAGATCTGATTTGTACACTATGGAAACCATCATTTTCATCTATCTTTTCTTTGATGAAATAATGCTTACCTTCTTCTGGTATTGTTACCATCCCTTTAATGTAATCATCACGTGCTTTAGATTTTTCTAAAAGGATCTTTATGGTCTCGTTGTATTGATCTTCCCTTTCCTGAAACTCTAACGGGAGGTTGTGTTCGGTTGAAGGTAGGCTCTCGAACTCTTGTAATAGTTTTTCATTAGAATATGATGAACCTTTATTGTCTGAGGTTAGGAGAAACTTGACCTTCTTTTTGGGCTCTTGAGGAACTGAAGGAGAATGTTTTTCAATAGTCTCAGAGGGTTTTGGGGTCAGGTTCAGCATTCGTAGAGTGGCATTGATGCGTGACTCTACGAAGGGCCTAGATAAGAGTTTAAGCATTTTTATGGATTAAAATTCATGCTAAACATAGAGTAGAGAGACAGGCTATATAAAATACTAAATATGTGAGTTTGAGTATTTTCTAGCGCGTTTAAGATATTATATGCTGTAAAATGATGGGGTTTGATGAAATTTTAGTTTTTTTAATACTTGTATTGTAATGAAAATATTAGCTTAGATAAGGGCTTATAAAGTAATTTCAATGAAAGAAGATATTTGGGTAAGATATTTAAGTGGGTAATATTTTTATTTCAGATTAAAATAGTGTTTTACTCATCACTTTTGTTATTTAAACAACATGGTTTTCGGTATCATTGACTAGTGTATACTCATAAAAAATACATATTATTGCATTCTCCTAGCTATTTATCATTACAATGAAATTAAGTAGTTTAATCTTGGATTTTATTATGACGAGTTCTTACATAAAAATTCTTTTTTCATATGAGAAAGTATTTCTTTCTCTGTTAAGTACCAATAGAATTATTTATTGAAAAATAAAGGCTAAAACTAGAATAAACTTTGAATAGTGTTAAAACATAATTTAGTTTTCTCATTTAAGTTAGCCAAAAATGATAATTTTCAAATATTTATTAAAGTTATAATACATAATATAAAATTAAGCTAGCCTAAGGATATAAATATTATCTTTCATTTGCTAATATGACTACTGAAATTACATTATTTCAGCATTTTTACTTAAACAAATAAAGCTTTGCAAAACAATAAGAAATGCTTCTTTTGACATAATATTTATACCTTCTTAAACTTACTTTAACCTTTTATTATTCGCCTAAAAAAAATCATACCTTCTTAGTATTATCGACTAGCCTTAAAAGTTTATTTTTAAATATATTTTTTTTATAATAAGACGAAATAGCGATATGAAACTAAATATTGGGGAAAAAATTTACTTAAGGCTTTAATATTTGGCTATTTGTTTCAATCATGAAGATTAAAGATAAAAAATAGTAAATTGTTATACTAATGCTGATGCCTAAAAGGTACAGGCTTCTACAACATTAATATGTTTGAGAATCTAATATAAATACAGATTATTAATCTAACTTTGAAAACTTAAATATTGTAAAAGTCTTAGGGCTGAGACATAATTTTTTCTATAATGAGTGAATTATACAAGCTTAAAGCACTATTCTCAGCTTATTTATGAACAGCAAATTGTTTGAGAGTATATTATGAATTAACTCGATTGAAGATTATCAAAATAGACTGATATTCATTCTGTAGATAGATCGCCTTTAGACCACTACATCATCATATCTATCGAAGTATCTACTTAAAGTAATAATCATTTAAGCATCTGTTTAATAAAATAATATACCTCTAGCACCTGTCATTATTATAAATCCTTATTTTTAATCTAATTTAGTATATGCCTATAAGATTCATATTACTATAAATTATAATGCAAATCATAGCGGAGTTTATACTTATTTACTATTAACTCATGAAGTAAAGATTTATTTATGATATTCAAATTCTAAAGCTACAGTATACTCTGGAAGTATTTGACTTATACTTTCATGCTTGATAACGAAATAAGTATCTTGATTAGGCTTGTCTTCCTTCATACATAGTGCTAAAGAAGTATTGAAAATATAAATGTCTTCAATATCATCATCTATTAATTCTTGGGCATTTGGCATTTCTTTTTTATAGCGACTTTCATTTATAAGATCTTTTGCTTCTTGTGAAAGGCTTTTTTTCAAAAGACAGTTTTTAGAGGTTTTCTTTCCAGCTAGAAGAATATCGCGTATTTCTAAGTTTTTTATGAGGTCCACAGAATTAAATGAATTTTCTCACTTTCTTGCTTATGATAATTGAATTTTCTTGCATTTCTGCGGATGGTTGAGTAGAAATAGTTCTTCACCTGATTTTCTGTGCGATTTTTAAGGTGCTTAGAAATCTTCACCCATTTCGGACCATAAATATCATAATATCTAAGTATCATTTCAGCTTCATTATCAGTAAAGGAACTAGTTTTATATTCTTTTAAATAGTTTGACCATCTGTTTCGGCATTGCTTTGAAGTCCTTGTATGATTGAGTATTGAGTTAAATTCTTGAGAAATAGCTTTCCACTTCTTACTCCCTAATGATTGTACGATTTTTTTCAAGATATCATCTTCCTGTATAAAGTCTACCTGTTGAGTCCATAGCTTAGGCCTAAGTATGTTTTTGACCATTTATTTATAATATCTAAAAAACTTTAAGTTTTGTTTTAATAATCCTTATCATAATATCAATGATTTAAGACTAGCTGCACTAGTTTCATAAAATATAATCATTTTTATATAAAAATGTTATAAACTTATTTTGTGTCTAATATTAAATTTAATAACTATATTCATGCTAAACAATTCAAAATGCTATAAGGAATTTTTTTTAGTGTTGAGTATTCTAAAGAAAATAATCTGCATAGCATGCGATAATTAAATTCTTTGATTTTTTCTAGTATTTGACTTTATTAATCTTTTTCAAAGTATTATAAGATTAGTAAAATTATAAGATAATCTACTTTATTGTGGAAATTTATCTAATAATGAATATGCTATATTTAATAAAATTCGAATTCTAAAATTGGGGTATAATCTGGTAGAGAAATGTTTTCATATCCATGATCTTCAATCAAAGATTCACTTTGTAATAAATTTTTATCATCTAAATATGATAAAGAGTGGTCATCATATAAAAAACTATCATCAAATCCTTCATCAGCATTAATTTTCAAAGATTCAACAGTATATTTTAGGCATGAAAATTTATCTCTAAATTCTTTAGCTTCTTTTGATAAAGTTTTCATTGCCATTTCATTACGACTTATTGTTTTTTCAGCTAGAAGAATATGGCGAATCTCCAAATTTTCCAATAGTTTTACAGAACTGAAGCGAATTTTTTCATTCTCTAACTTGAACTTATTAAACTTTCTAACATTTCTTCGAATAGTCGAGTAAAAAAAATTTTTAATTTGATTCTCTGTTCGACCTTTTAAGTGCCTTGAAATTTTTGCCCATCGAGATCCATAAACATCAAAATAATGGAGCATATTAGAAATCTCTTGACTTGTAAAGGAATTCGTTTTGTAACCATTTAGATAATTTGCCCATCTGTCTCGGCATTGCTTTGAAGTTCGTGAAAGATTTAAAGTTGAATTAAAATTTTGTGATATAATTTTCCATTTCTTTTCCCCAAATTGTTGAACTAATACTTTTAAAGCCTGATCTTCCTGTGTGAAAATTACCTGCTGAGTCCACAGCTTGGGCTTGCACATATTTCTGACCATTTATTTGTATTAGTTAAAAAAGTTCATGTATGCCGATTATTATTTAAGAATTCTTTTGGATTTAATATCAAAGAGGCATAATGCTATCAAGAAAATTTAAGAAATCGAAATTCATAAGAAGTCTTGTGTTTTGGAACAGTTTTAAGTACATCTCTATTAAAATAATTAATAAAATATGTTTAATCATATGAGTAAAATGTAACTAGATATATAAATGAAGCTATAAGAAACCTTGATTATAATATATGTATTTCAATTTTCTTATAAAATGATATTGGATTAAAAGTAATCTTCTGCGATAAAAATTTACTTCTTTCGAAGTATTTACTTAAATTTATAGATAACTACTGGAATATTCTTTTAAGACTTTCTCCTTTTTTGAATAAGCATATCACAAATTTGATGAAATACAAGCTACTATTATTGCAGATAAATATCATTAGCTAATTATCCTTTTGCAATACCTCAGTAGCTAAACCTACAGATCCAATTTATTAGGTATTACTATCAAAAAATTGTAAAGCAAATCATCAGAATTCTTTGATTTTAATTACCGAATTTATTTTTTTATCGTAGCTAAAAGTTTAAAGAGAGAGATTTTATTTTGAATTATAAGCTTTCAAGCAAGATTAGGTTAAAAGAACTTTATGGAAGAAATTCTTGTCAATTTGACTCAAAGGTCTCTTCCATATTTTTAGCCATAAGCATAGCTTATTCATATAATAACCTAAGTCAAAGTCTAAGTCTATTATGATTTTATCATAGAAAAGCTACACATAGTTTTAAGTATTCTTATATAAAATTTTGACAATCTTTATCATATTAATGTTTCCCTTTGCATTTCCATTGCAACAATGCATTGCATATTCTCTTATATGATAATACTTATTTTACGCAATTGTTTTTTGACTTTTTTGCATGCTTTTAGTAAAAGTTAAACATAATAAATTTGTCTAATCTAAAAATGTATGCATATGGTAAAATATTATGTGAATACAGTAATTTTTAAAGCCAAAATGTTATAAAAACTGTAAAAGAATTTATACCTAAGCTGATTTGAAGAATATAAATTATATTAGACAGGCTGAAAAACTGATTTTAAGTTGGCCCATATATATAATGCTATCAAAAAAAAAATCTTCATGATAAAGTATGCTTTACGATCAATTTTTTTCCAAATATATTTAGATTATTACAGAATACACTGAATTGATTTTTAGTCCCATATTAGTATGATCGAATCAGTAATTCCATTTCTATAAATACGCTGAACTTGTAAAATTATTCAGTAATTTCATCTGTTTATTATTTCTCACTACTATAAATGCTATCTATGAGTATTATTTATTGTTGCATAAATTTCATATGAATTATAATATAAAATCATAGGTGAATTTTGATATACTTACAATAACTTATAAAAATAAGACTTTATTTATAATATTCGAATTCTAAAGCTAAAGTATACTCTGGAAATACTTGGCCAACGCTTTCACACTCTTTAATAAAATAAGTATCTTGATTTGACATACTTTCATCCATATATAATAATGGTGAAGTATTATAAATATAGTCATTTTCGATATCACCACTTATTGATTCTTGTTCATTTAATTCTTTTTTTTTGCAGCATTTTTCAATAAACTCTTTTGCTTCTTGTGAAAATTTTTTTTTCATAAGACTTTTTCGAGATGTTTCTTTTCTTGCTAGAAGAATATGGCGGATTTCTAGATTTTTTAGAAGGTCTATGGATACTAAGCAAATTTGTTCACTTTCTTTTTTATGCTTATTGAACCTTCTTATGTTTCTACGAATTGTTGAGTAAAAAAAGTTTTTCACTTGGTTTTCAGTACGGCCTTTAAGGTGCCTAGAAATTTTCGCCCACTTCGTCCCATAAATGTCATAATATTTAACCATTGTCGTCACTTCATTATCAGTAAAGGAACTAGTTTTACAGCCTTTCAAATAGTTTGACCATCTATCTCGACATTGTTTCGAAGTTCTTGCAAGATTTAAGGTTGAGTTAAATGCTTGGGATGAAGCTTTCCATTTCTTAGAACCTAATTTCTGAACAATTTTTTTTAAAACATCATCTTCCTGTATAAAAACTACCTGCTTAGTCCATAGCTTGGGCTTATATAAGTTTCTGACCATTTATTTGTAATAACCTAAAAAATTATATGTACTTCCTTAATAAGCTATAGTCATATAAGTTTAATGATTTTGAAATCAACTAAATAGTATGAGACTGAAGAAATCGAAATATAATAAATTCAATATATTAAAGCAAAGGATATACATTTTCCTAGTTCTATAAATATACTATTTATTAGATAAATTTTTTTAAGAGCTAACTATTGTATGCATATATAATAATGGATTTGATAATTATAATATGAGTAAATATACTTCTAAAAAGAATTTCTTGATGATTGAGCTTTCTAGAAATAATTATTCTGTGATCATATCTTGTCCTGCTCAACCTAAGTTTTTTTAGGCTTAGCAGAATAATAATTTTATATAATTAATTGAACTTTTACTAGTTATCAAACGATTTGAACATCTGATTCTGGATTATTTTCACATAATTTCCATTTCAGACTTAATTTTCTTTGCTGCATCAGTTTTTTCAATACAGTTTTATATATTTGGGGTTTTATAACTAAATGTTTATTCAATACTGTCGTCTAAACATTTTTTTGTTTATGGCTTAAAGTTTCTGTTCCATTTGCAAAAAGGTTTAGATTCAATTTTATAATTTGATTCATCGTAATTACTGTTAAGAGTCCTTGACTAATAAAAATTAGAAAATAAAGTTTGCTAATTAAAAACTTTATCTTCAAGTGTATGATTTAATTTATAAAATTTAGTAGTATCATGCAAGAATGATAAAGGCTTTTCTTTCCCTTTATTTTTTGATTATGAATTTTAAACTCATACATTTTATGATAAGATGATGAAATTTGGGGAGATTGAAGAAAAAACTCTACAGTTGGTTCAGTCTCATCAAATAATAAGTCAAGAAAGCCTTCCATATTTAGCTGTGAAGCATTTTTTTATGGTTAGTTGAAAAATGGTATATCAATACTTATACTATAAATTTAACTAGCATATTTCATATACGAGAGAGACTTTATTTGATTAATATCAAACTTCTTTTGAAAATGAGCATTTATTTATTTTATGAATAGTTAATAGATACTTCTCTTAAAAAATACTTGAATATATGAGATATCAGAATATTCTGTCTCAAAAACTTATAAAACTATCTAAAAAATACAATCATATTCTATACAAAAATCTAGAAAGCTAAAGTAATTAAAATCATATAAAATTCGGGAAAGATAATTGTATGCTAGCTTTAAGCAACAATGGTGAAGATGGGATACTACGAATCAAATTTGGGTTATTTGGAAAATTGTTATAAGCAAGTCCTATCAGTTTATTATTAAAATTATACTTTGAGTATACTAATTAGGTTTAGTGACTTAACCTCAATTATGATTTATAATGATAATAAGCTAGTAATGTATATAAATTTATATAAGCTGATTGATGATAAGGTTTGATAATATATAATTCTGTATATGCCTACATAAATTTTGGCAAATTCTTCTATGACATAAAAAAAACTATTAAAGAAATGAATGTTTATAAGGGTATTCTAAGCAAATACTAGGAAAACTCAAATACGCTTTTAATATTTTCTAGTCAATAGTCCAACTTTATTTTAATAAGTGATTCAAATGATGAAGCTATTTTGTTATGTTTTAATAAAAGTATGCAAATAGCTAAGAAAATTTATTAGGAATATACATTAACTTTTTGACGTAATGAATCCTAAATACTGAATCTATTAGTCACTTATTAAGTTATAAGCTTAAGAAAAGCAATTTTTATGCAAATAATGATTAAAAATATATTTTCAGCTTGATTTTTTTCCCTTTTCTTTACATTTACTACAATTTACTCTCTGTTCACTTAACACCAAGTAATAGTCTATTTTTTTTAGGTATGTCCTGCGTTCTTCCCACCTTACAAGCCTTTTGATTAGCTCTATTCTATAATCTACATAGACTAGTTTATACATTGTTAAATACTTTATTAGATTATAGTTATTGTTGATTTCCAGCTCAAGAACGAATATAAAATATTTTTTCACTACTTTTTGAAATTATATGAGTATTTTGATCAAAAAAGATCAGCACCGCTTATATTCTTTCTGTAATCTAGTACATTGGTAGGAATCTCAAATTGTTTCCTTTTCACATTTTTTCAAATCTAAACTTTGTTGTTTAGTATTAACAGATTCGAAGAAATAAATAAATTTCTAGAAATCAGCGAAAAAGTGGAAATAATGAACTTGGAAGATTTGATTAGTAAAGAGAATCAAGAAAAATTCAAGCCCTATAATTTGAGTCTCAATATGTCAACAGATTTTACTCGTAGTAATCACTGATAATTTGTATAAATTAATAACACTTGCTTAAAAAATACTAGATTTGGAAACTGATACTATAAAAAAGAACAGTACTAGAATCCAGACAAGCCATTATGCTAAAAAAGTAGAATATAGTAAGTGTTATTCTTGGAAAAGAAAGAATTTACTTTTATATACTGGCAATAAAAAAAAATTAAACTTGATTTCTAATAATGCCAGGTCTAGTCATAGATTTTTGAATCGGAAAAAGTTCTAAGTCCATGAGTATTCTAATAGTTTCGAATTGATTGATTTTAATCGATTCTCATCATAATAATCAACCCAAATAGGTTATTAATTTTTGAGGCTCAAATTTATATTAGTAATTACACGTCTTGTTCTTTTCTTAGGATTTTTATTTATACTTTTTAAAGGAAAGATTCACCCAATTACAAATTCTAGAAAGCCCTGCATCATAAAAAGTAACTCAAATATCTTGATTGAATTAACTTCTACAAATGAATAAGGTAATTTTGATCAGGTATTATAATCATCTCTATTTCTTCCTTCTATAGATATCAAACTTTGAATAATTGGAGGCTTATGAGTTTTAGCCAAAATTCCATTAATATTAAGAGAGAAAATAATATTGGCAGTATATATATTTTTTTTTAAGTAGATGTCTTAATGAGCTATTAATATTCAAAATAGAATATGCTCTTCTAAGCGTCTCGGAATTGTTTTTATAAAATACTGACAATTGTTTTTTATAAAACGCTAACAATTATTTTTTACAAAATTATGTTTTACTGTTATTATTGAGAGAAATAACATATTAAAGTGGATTAGCTTTTATAGGTAAAAATTTTCTAAGGTTAAAACCTTCATTTAAAATATCAGTAATGATCTTTTGTTAAAATACTTCAAATTTGTAATATTAGAAATTCTTAAGTTTCTGTGATAATAAATCAAAGCCAAGGACTATGTTAAGCTTCTTTTACTTAAAAGCGTTAAGATTTCCATTTAAATACAACTAGTTTGCATTATACAAATATGGAAATAATTTTAGATATATTTAAAGCTTGAATAAGAACAACTAAAATGAAGAACTAAACTATTATTATTTATATACTATATAGATTTATAATTAGACTGATCCAAGAAATAAATCTAAATATTTTCCTTATAAACACAAAGTTCATGGAGAGTTATAAGAATTATCAATCCATAGTAATAAATAGTATAACTATACAATGACCTTGTATAGTATTTTTATATAACCCCGAAATATTTTATAATGAAAAGAATTAAAAGAAACGAAATATATTATCAAGTATTTGAGGGTTTCATGTAAATTTTTTGCCACTTTAAAATACGTGATAAAAAGATAATTTTTTTTAACGCTGATTCATTTTTTATAATATATTATAATGGGTGAATAATGAATACTTGAAAAAAGTCTTCACATTTAGTGTTTTTACTAATGAAGCAAAATACTAATAACTTGCTTTCTCAAGGTTATTCAAATTTTGAAAATGCTTTATCTTATTAAATGCATTTCACAAGCTAAGCCAAATTCTGATAAACCCGAACATTTTAGTATTTCAAAAAATATCCAACTAGTACTAAATTATCTAATTGTAACAACAGTTATTGTTAATTGATTTTATTGTTGGTTCAAGAATTGAATAGAATTATAAGATAAATATAAATACTTTGCTTTATTTGGAAAATAGTAAATATCCTTATTTAGTAATATATTTTTAAGCGCTTATAACTATTTATTCATATAAACTATTTAATGGATTGTGATAAAAGAAAGGCAAAACTCTGGAAGAACGAAGTAAACTATATTTAGGAAGACCAAATCCTTGTAAGCTTAGTGAAGCAATATGGCTCTAAACACTGGACAATGATTTCTAATGAGTTTAATAAGGTGTTTAACATTGAAAGGACTCCAAAGCAATGCAGAGATCGGTGGTTCAATAACCTTTGCCAGCACGGAAAAGCAGCTCCATTCACTGATCATGACATTACAACAATAATACAATGTTTGAACAAATACGGAAACCAGTGGTCAAAAATAGCTAAACATCTCCCAGGACGTACAGAAAACAGTATAAAGAACTATATGTATGCTACTGTTAGAAGAAATCTGAGAAAATTTAACAGAAGCAAACTCGAAATTGAGAAAATTATTTTCAGTTCTTTTACTATATTAAACAATACTGAAATTCGAAGTATTTTAACTGCTGATAAACGAGTTAAAAAAGAAGCATTCGATAAAATGTTTCTTTCATCAGAAGCATTGAAAATAGCAAATTGTTATGCTATTAAAAATGAGGAAATTATAGAAAATATTTTAATGATTGAAGAAACAAGTGAACTGTATGAATGCTTTTTAGTAAATGAAGAAAACGTTTTATGGAAAACTGAGACGGATTACTTAAATAGTGATGTAGTATCTTATTCTTCGTTGGAAAATGATTACATAGGAAAACTCCCTGATTATTCGCCTATGGAAGATTTTGAATTTCATTAAATAATTTTAAGTTTTAGAAAGTCAAGTAAAAGTTTTTTAATATTCCTATTTTAGTAGCTTTTTGATTAAAATTACCTGGTTAATAAGCATAAACTTTGAGTTTACAAAACTATAAAATTATAAATTTGCATATTATCCACAATAAAACCTGTAAAAATAAAGCATATCTTGTAGTCTCATCGTTTATATCAATAAAACTTTTACATTAGTTCAGTTTATAAAAGAATTGTTCAAAAATATAATCTCTTGCATCCTGTAATTTTTTCTAAAAATTTACCTTGAAACTGCATACCAAATATACATTTTTATAGGATTTTGAAAAAACTATAATGATTGAAGTATTAAAGGGCTCTTAAATTCAAAAGTATATAACTACCTATAAAAGCAAGTTTGAAGCTTTTTGGCAGATGATTTAAGATTTATTTATTACACAGGGTAAAAATTGAAAACCTATCTCTAACACATCTCTAATCCCTAATTAAAACCTTCATATCAATATTCATCATAATCTACAATTACCTTCACTAAATCATAATCCAAAATTCTAATTCATCATCCAAACCTCATCAATCTCTTTATCATCCTTTACAACATTCATCCTCTCAAATAACGCTATTTTTAATCTACTTAACTCTGAGAATATTTCAAAAATTTAAACGACAAGTTTCTAGCAACATCAGTTGACACATTTGTATAGCTTTTAAATCCTCCAGATATCCACTCAGGGATTTTATTTTTTTTAGCTTGTGAATCAAATCTTTTATCAGCAAAAATTATAATCGCATTTTTCACATTACCTCTAATAGATTGACTTAAACAAAATACCGCTTGTCTCATAGCATCAAAATTTAAATACTCACTTTCATCAATACCTAAACGTTCTTTCATATAAGCCAGTCGTGATTTTAAAACCCTACTCAAAATACTTGCTTGAGGGACTCCAAAAGTTAAACTACACTTAACATGTTCTGAATACAAATGCAAATCATTAGCAATTTTCCCTCGACATACAGCAAGTAATACAGCCCCTCTTCCACATTCACACGCTCTATTAAAACTTCTAAGGATTCTATACTCATTTCCTAAAGTTTCAACAAAAACTAATTTCTTCTCTAATAACCGAAATAATAATAAACTCTCATTCCATTTGAGTATATAATTTTCTAATACAGAAAACTCAGGGAAAAATACAACAATCCCATCTGGTACTTCATCACTTAATTCTAATAAAACTTCACCATAATTTCTCATAATCCCATCATCAGCTTTTTCTTCAAATTTTGTTGTTAAAAAAAGCTGATCTGACCCTTTAGTTAAAATCATAGGGCAAATATTTGGTTTATAACCTGTGTTTAAGATTTCACAATCTAAGCCTAAAAGGGTTTTATATATATTTTCAGGGATACAGGAACTAGTGAAAAAAATTGATGAATAGGATTTGTTTAAGAAATCTTTGAGGAAAAATCCTGGGTTTTGATATGAAAGTTGGATTACGGGGTTGAGGATTTTTATAGATTCAGGGTATGGTTCAAAGATAAAACTATAATGTTCAGGGTATATTGAGGATAATGAGCAGAAGTCACAAACAAAATTTAGAGACATGAGGTTATCGGAAAGAGGGATTTTTGTGAAAGTGCATAAAGAAGCAAAGAGTAAAGAGGCGTATTTTAAAGAATCTATGCGGATGAAGAAGTTGGAACAGAGTTTGTAGAGAAAACCATATGAACTTTGTATAGATGCTTCTTTACCTCTTAGACTCATTCTTAAATACACTATTATCTGCTTGATACATTTTAGGAAATGGGATGGTTTACGGATATTCCCAGGTACAGGAGTATATAAAACTTCATCATTACAAACAACATCTCTCATCAAATACTCAGAATCAGCATATGTTTTTAGTTTCCCTTCTTTACAGTCTGTATAAAATTTTTCGTAATCCCCGAAATCCTGTTCAAAAATCTCTTTGATTTTATCACCCAGTTCTTCTAATCCTCTAAGAGCTGAACTGAGGATTTTTAAGTTTAGATTTATACTTAGATAGTCTATAATGCAAGTATCTAAATTGAAAGCATCTTCGAATAATAAAATGCTTTTAGGTAAGAAAGTTGATAAAAGACTCATACCTTTGCGGAAAAAAAAACTTTGGCTGCAAATGATGATTTTTGATGAGGAGATTTGTGATTGTGTATAATAATAAGGGCAAACTCCAGAGTCTTCACAAAAAGTTTTGATTTCTGTTAGGGATAAGATTTTTGAAATCTCAGGAGGTGTAGAAAGGCGGAACTCACATTTCCCTCGTACGCAGTGGTTTTGGCATTTGGCTTGGATTTCACTTTCTGTGCCAAAACACATAGGTTTTTTTAAACAATATGCTTTTTTAGAAGATAAGCAAACACCTTTAATATTTATAAGATTGTTGAGTTGCTTTGTTATTCTGTCTGCAGTTAATGCATGATGAGTGCATATGATAATTTTTTCTAAGCTTTCTTGGACTATGAATTCAGCTAAAGATGCTATTGATTTTACTTTGGTGTCTAAGTCAGGAGAGCATTGAATTATTAGTTTACCTGCAGATTTGACGTTGTCGAGGATTTTTTTTATGACTTGTGAGGTCTCAATAATATCCTCGGACTCCATTATATAATTATTTGTGGGAAGATTTGGATAATGTGTTTATAGCATAAATATCGAGTTTCAACAGAATTACCTTCCTCTAAATCTAACACAGAAGATATTATATCACAGCAAATATTCAGATTCATAAGTGGCAAGTGAAAGATAATGTATAGGAAAGTTTAATGTGAAGCCACTTTAAAAAATTCCTTTAGAGCTTTGCCAAAATAATTTCTAAGTAATAGTAGTTTATACCTGGTATATAAAAGCTTAGAAATAGATGAAAATATATAAGAAGAGTTAACAAAAGTAAATGTCGTCCTTCTTGATTATGATTTATCTAAACTTGATACAATAGATAAGTTGATGTCATTTTGGTGTTGAACTTATTACAGATCATTCAAAAGTTTTAATTGTTCATATTGTTCATATAGCTAATTAAAGCCTAGCATCTCTTGTGGATTATTTGAAAATATTATGAGAAATCTTACTATTAATTTCATATAATGTGAAATTATTATTGAATGTTCTGCTATATCAGATATAAACCTTATTACGGTCTATACATATGCATGTTCTCAAAAAATTTTGCTCTTTCCTGAATCACCTCTTTACAATTCCATCTCCAAAACTCTTACCCCTTTATTCAAAAAAAGTTCTCTCATTAATTTCCCATAGGTGTAATAAAGACTTCTACCTCGAACCGTGAAGTTATTCTGATGCAAACTGATATTCTTTACACCTGATTCTCTGAAGCAGACTGAATAAAAGATAAAGTAAGGGTTTCCTGAAAATATTGTAACCAGGTATAACCCTATAAGTTTTTCCACTTACAAAAAATGATGATTTCTAGGCTGAAAATCAATGATACTGGATTCTCTTAAAGCATTTCAGCTTTGGCAATATTTTAAAATTAAGTATAGAATTCATATTAAAAAAGGCAAATGAGCATCAATTAAATTATACAAACAATATATACTCAAGAATTTAATGAATTCAAAACAGTTTTCTAAGCATCATAACTACCTTGCAATACTAAATATTTAAACCAAGCTTCATAGAGAGAAATATATGAAAATGTCCCAACAATCAAAGAGTATTTCAGCTTTTATTCCTAGATTTCATTATTCAATTAGTTAATTTTACAAAATTATCACAATACTTTACTATATTTTTTATAAAATGAATATAAGACTTCTTTTAATAAGCATTTTGATTACTAATGAAAGGCTAATTATACAAGAGCTGCATTTGTATTTTTATTAAAAATAATCAAGAATTGTCTGCTTAGTATTTATTATAAGGAGCATTACAAAAACTAAAAAAGTCCCAAAAGCATATCATCAATCAAACGAAGTTAATAAAAACATATCCTTAGCTTTCAAATACTCAAGCGGATCATTGATAAATCGATACAAAAGTTAAAGAAAAACTCTTAAGTTACCTAAAAGATAAAATGAACTCAATATTACAATTCCTATAATTTACAATTTTTAATAACTAAAGAAATGCTAATTTTCCTAACCAAAAATAAAATAATTTTCTAAGCCTAATGTATTTATATGTAAATGGAAAAAAATAACGAAGTTAATGATTGGGTGCAGGGGCTACAAGAAGAATTAATCGAACTTGAAAACTACCAAGAAAAAATACAAAGCGATAATGAAATCGAAGGTGTTCTAAAATTCAAACTAAATAAAGTTGCTGACTTACTTAGAACTTCAATTGAAAAACTCATTGAAAAATTGCAAAATCTTCTTGAAAGGCCCATCGATTATGAAAATACAAAGAAAATACTAGGAAAGGATTATCTTAGAATACTTAAAAACGTCGAAAATTTTTATAGTACGTTCCACCCTTCAAAGCTTGTCCCAAGCTATGTTCGCTCAACTTTTGCATCAAGAAAAAGAGCTTTTTCAAGTAAAGATTATACAAGTCAACAACAGACAATATCAAATTTTTATAGTCCTGAAAGATTATCTGCATCTAAGATTTATTTACCAAAGTCCCCTGAACCTAACATATCAAAACAAGCGAAAAAAATTGAAAAAAAATTTAAGGATCATAAACATAAACAATATGAAGAAAAAATACAAAAACTAGAAGATGAAAATCTTGAACTTAGGAAAAAGGTTATGTTTTTGACTGAAGAAACTGAAGAAAATCATATTATGATCAGCGAATTGCAAAAGAAAATCATGATAATGGAAGGTGAGGATTTATTAGAAGCTAGAGATAGTAATAGGTTTACAATGAAAAGATTTGGTTTAAATAACAAGTAACGAAATATTCAAATAAAATACTTTCTAATAATCATATGCAAAGTTGTAGGATTGGCAAACTGAATTTAATGAAAATAAAATCTTATAAACTACAAACCTAAATACAGTTTTTTCTCTAAACTTTTTCCAAATAGAAACTTAAACTTATATTCTCTAAGCAAACCTGTACATTATAAACTTGATAATTCAATATGCATTTTGATGAAATATCTATGATTAAATCCAGTTAACTTTTTAAATCCAATAAATAAAGCATGGTTAATAATAAACTATTACCTTAGTTGATGTTAGATATAATTCCTTTCAATCTATCAGCTATATGTGGTTTAATAGTTGAATCAAGGTTTTGAGTCTTTGGGATTTTTTCTTTGAATTTACTTAGCGCCAGACCTCCCCGATTTCTAATCTTACTATTTTTTGTATCTTTGCATATATTTTCTAGGATTCCAGTGACTTTTCCTATATTTTTTATATCAGCCGGGTTTATTTTTTCTAATAGATAGTCTAAGATTTTATTGATAAGTGCTAAGATTTCAGAGTCGTTTTTTTGAGTTTGAGCATCGATAAGGCTTTTTCCTAGGCTTTCCCATTTGTCGATTTTTTTTTCTGATGCTTTTTCATTAGCTTTTTTTTGAAGAAGTTTGAGGATGGCTTGGTATTTATCTTTGAGGTCACTAGCTCTTTCTGAGTCCCTCAATTTTTTTAGAAACTTGCCTGCACTAAGAGAGACGAAGTTTTCTAAGGCTTTGTCTACTGAGTCTTCGAGGAAGTTTGTAAAAGTGTTAAGAATCTCAATAACTCGGTCAGAGGGTGCATAGCTTAGTTCATCAAGTGCTTCTTTTAAAGACTTTGAAGTATTTTCTATGGTCCCGGAGGACTTTTGTGGGATAAAAGAGTCAGGCTTTTTTGTTAGGGATTTTGTATCTGGCTCAAGCTTTTTTTGAGAGATTTTGGCTTCATGATCTTTTTTTGCGTCGATTCTAGATGTTTCTTTATGTTCTTCAAGTGTTTTTTGTTGTTCTACAGGTTCTTTGTTTTCAGGTTTTTTTGAGGTATTTTCGCTTTGAGTTTTTTCCTGGTCTTTGCTACTTAGCTTAACACTAAAATCTTCAGGTCTCTCATTTTTTCCATAACTCTGACTTGGCCTACTGAGTTTTTTACTAAATCCCAAGCCACTATCCTGCCCTTGCGCATTTCCTTCTTCTTTTTTCACACTTTTTTCAGTTCCCTGCTTGTTTTTTCCCAATTTTTCCTCCACTTTTTTCTCTACACCATCACCTTTCCTCATATCCTTTCCTTCACCAGCCTCCTTACCATCTTCAATTTTCATATCCAAATCTATATTTTTCTCTATCTTTTCTTCAGCAACCCATTCATATTCATCCTCACTCTCATCATCATCTTCTTGAATTTTCCTAAACTTCTTCAATTTCTTATTCAATGGACTTCTCGATCTTTTCTTTTTATCCTCAACCAATTCTTCATCAACCTTATCATCCACATACTCCCCCTTTTTTTTTTCTTCTTCTTCAATCATTGTCTTAGCCATCTGTAAAAAGTTTTTCTTCAAGTCATCAACCCTTTTGGCAAATTCCCTAATAAGTTGGTCTTTGATTTCCATAAATATATACAATAAAAAAAGGGAATTAATATTTTAAAAAAATATTAGATTATTTTACCACCCAAAAGGCGTCAGTGATTTTATTGTTTTTGGTTTTTTGCTGCTCCCAATAAAGATGGGTTTGATTGTATACATTGAGGATGCTGAAAGTAAAATCTTCTTCTCCTGCTATTAGCCAATCTGGAGCATCAGTCCAATCAATTTTACTATTTGTATCATCAGAACCTGGTCCTCCTGTTGTTATATAAATAGGGCTTTTTGGGTACATATAAACATCTCCATATGCACTTCCTGATGTTACTATTCCTTGATACACTGGCGCTGTACGTTGATAATTATGAACATGGCCATTGATATATAAATCAACTCCATATATTGTGAATAGAGGTTCTAAATACTGTTTAAGAACATCAGCTTCAGGACCACAAGCATCAGCTTTAGCTTTAGAAGAACAATACATAGGTCTATGACCAAAAACTATAAGCCAAGGATAAGCAGCTTTATCTTCATCATTACGATTAAGGACTGATTTTATATAAGACATCATTGTTGGAAGCATATCAGTTTCAGAAAGGAAAGCTTCTGTATGAATTGCTAAGAATCTAACGTAACCTATAGTAAAAGTATAGTAAAACTTGTTATTAGGCATGTCAAAACGTTGAAGGTAATTATAATAATTGTCTGAAGCTTCATGATTACCTGCACATATCATATATGGTACATAATGGGCTGTTGGTTGGATTGTAGCCATGAAATCGTCACCAACTGTACTGGATTTACTTGAAAGATCATATGCAAGGTCTCCAACATGGATCATAGCTTGAATTAAGTAATCTTTAGCATTATCATTCATATCAGTCCAAGAATCAGCTCCATCTTGGGCTGTTGACAAATCACCAAAAAGCAGGAAATTAGCTGGAGCTTGGTCTGATGGTACTAAAAGTGAAAGTGAACTACTAAAGCCATTGACTTGGCATCCAACTTGATACTGATAACGTGTATCAGGATTAAGCTGTACAGTTACTGAATGGATTATCCAAGAGTTACTGGAATCCTTAAAACTTCTAAAAGTACCTTGATAATACAACCATGACGAACCAGATGCTATTCTTACATAAGTTGTAGGAGTAGTATATCTGGTATTCCATGTAAAAGTTATCGTCCCAGGGTTCGACCCGAGAGCAACATGAACCTGTACTGGAGAGTCACTACTTGCGACTATTGACGCAATCACTATCACAGCTACCACTAATTTCATTATAATGGCAGGTCCTACTAACATTCACTTTTGCATGTATTTTTCACCAAAAAAAAATTTTCTCACCAATCTTCGAAGTTATCGAAGAAATCTTAATGAAAAAGCAGGCTCATCATATGAACCTCCTTACCAATTTTACATGATTTTCCCCTCAAACTTTGAAGATTTTCCAGTCATCATTATAGATCTCAATCTTAAGACCTATCTTTACTCATCAAAGAAGGAGAAAACATATTCTCAAGCATGAAAAGGATTATTTCCAACATGCTATGGACGATGTTATCCTGTGGCCATTATGAGTTAAAAATTCCCATAGTACTTTAGTGACGTCATCTGTGTATTGGTCAATATGATGTTAGGATAAAACCTAGGGTTGACGGCTTTTATTAAAAATCCCAAGACTAGGATTTTTGATGATCATAAACTTTGCTGTTATGCAACCTTTTAGAACTCGCATGTATGTGTGGATCATGGCCATCACTTTTGGCTATGAACTAATGAGGACTATTCGAGATCAAAATGACATTACTGGGTCAAGCAGCGAATCGGGGACTGCTGCTTTAGGGATCGAAAAGAATAATTTTTTAGTCTCAAATAATATTTCGTACATTTTATTATTATAAGCCTTGGGGAAAAATATGGAAATTTTTACCATTTATATTTGAGTGAAATTAGGTTATTCTCTATGAGTGACTACTAATTTGTAATCTTCTGGTTTTATTGGCTCAAACCAGTGCTTAAACCGGTTTGGCTTGCGGACTGTAGATAAACCCATATCGGTAAGTAGCTGGTCTATAGGTGGATAAGGGAACCAACTAAAACTGATTGTGCTTTCTCCGTTTATAATACCCCTAGTATGATTTTTCCTATCATTTACATCATCATACATCTTCGCTTCTCCTGGTAAACGTACTCTTCCTCTAAGAACCTCAGCTAGCCAAACCGCTTGCATATTTGTATATAACGGGTTGCAATAAGTATTAACAATACCAACTATAGCCAAATTTTTCTTCCCAGGGATCAAAACATTCCTATAAAGCCACAAACCATCTTTTTCAGCTGGAAGTCCAAAAAACTCTCTATCAAAACCAGTAGCAAAAACAATAACATCAGTTTGGACTTCTTTTCCATTAATCTTTACACCAGTTGTAGTAATCTCATCAACTTTTCCTTTATAAAGCATAACATTCCCTTTAGCTATTTCTTCACATATTTCTTTATCTCTAGCGCCTCCTCTAAAATGTTTTTCTTTCTTATAAGACTCTTGAGACTCAAGTTCAGATGGTAAGTTTTTTTTAATAGCCCGTGTTATAAAATACCAATACAACGGGGCAAAAAAATTAGTTATTGAATCAGCCCATGATTTCTCTGCATAAAATGGGTCTAAAAATAATCCCCCAAATCTTGATGAGTTAAAATATCCTAAAGGTATACCTAATAATTTCAAATCTACAGGGACGAGCCAATGAGTTTTCCTCATTGCAATAGAAACTTCAGCACCATACTTCCTAGCTTGGTTTAAAATATCAAAAGCGCTTTTCCCACTACCGATAACTAAAACTTTTTTACCTTTACATTCATTTTCTGTATTGATAAATTCAGAGCTGTGGTATATTTTCCCTTTAAATTTTTCAGAACCACTGATTTTCGGCATACAGGGTTTGTTATAAGGACCGGTACATAAGATTAAAAAGTCATAGTTTTTTTGGCCTTTATCTGTTATTACAGTCCAAGTGTTGTTTAAATCTTGTTTTATGCTTCGAACTTCAGTATTGAATTGGAAATAAGGCTTGATACCGAATTTATCTGCATAAGATTCTATGTATTTTGCTACTTCTGGACTACGTGGGAAGTCTTCTTTGGATTCAAAGGGGAAATCTGGGAAGTTGTAATGTCCTCTTTGGAATTGAAGACCTGAACCATCGTAGTTTTTATACCAAAGTCCACCAAAAGATGGGTTTTTATCTAAGACTTCTACTTTATAACCTTGTTGGGTTAATGTTTTGGCTGTTATACACCCAGCTATCCCCCCGCCAATTATGCCGATAGTTTGGATTGGTAGGTTTGTTAGGAAATGCTTGTTAGGGTGATCAGATCTTGATGCTTTGGGTAAAAGCTGATATGGCTCACCGTTTGCTTGGAAGTCTGGAAGAGGACTTGTTAGATAATAGAAGGTTCCACCACTTAAGCAACCAAGGGCTAATATTGCTTTTTTCATATTAGATTATTTATATGGTAATTATTAGGTCATGGATGGTGGGATTTTATATTGATGACATATGAAATGGTGATTTTTTGACGAAGGATTTATGGAAGGGAGGTGCTGAAAATTATAATTTATGATATGCTGAATAATTGAAGATTATGGTTAAGGTAATAGGTTTTGGTGTTAAATTTGTGTTTAATAATTTTATGTAGTAGATGAGATAGGATGGATTTGCTTTTTAAATAAAATTTTGACTGATGCTAGGAGGAAATGTTTAGAGATTAGGGAATTTATCAGGATTATTGTGAGTTGAATATTGTTAAATGATGAAATATAGATAAGGTCTTTGATTTAGCTATCATATTAGATTATAAATAAAATTATCATCAGAACCTACAACAAGCATTATATACAAAGATAAATTCCAGACTATACTAAAAAACAAATATTAGGATTCCAGAAAGCATTGCTTACTCAACATCGACCAAATATTTTTCTAAATAAACCCTATAATCCATCTAAAGTTTCTTAATTATAATAATAATTAATATACTCAGGACAAATAATATAATCTAATTTTTTTCACAGAACTCTCCTATGCAACTAAAATCCTCTCCGACCCCAAAACCCTAAATTCTACCTATCTTTAAGGTAAATCACTCTAGTCTTATCAATAACCCAAATTGAATTTCACAAATCTAAAAATTATCACAACAAAAATCATCAAGACTTAAAACTAACTCCATACAATTATCTAATCTATTCTGTCTTGTTTTCAGTTAAACTAAGTTCAACTTCTTCCCAATTCTCTTCACAAATTTCATCAGCGCCTTGTTTTTTACGACATAAATACACATAATGAGAACTCTCAGTTTCAGGGTTAATTGTCTGATAGCTTACTTCCCAATGTAAATGTTTCCAATTAAAATGTTCAAGCCTAGTATCTGGGATTCCATATGATATCGCCATATAAACTCCCCCAATTTTTAGCACCCTTTGAACTTCTTTAGTCATTTTTGCAACATTAATAAAAGCATCATCTCCACAAAGTAAAGCATCGATTGTGCTTTTATCAATTGCTAGATCAAAATGGTTATTAGGGAATTTGATATCCATAACATTCATTACTGTCCAAGTCATATTTGGTTTATCAATATTTCGGTCTTTCATTTGTTGAATTACTGCAGTAGAAATATCGATATTTTTGATGTTTGTAAAACCATCATTGTACATTTCTTCACTTAGTTCAGCATTGCCACAGCCTAGGATGAGGATATTAGCATCTTGTGATATTAACTGTTTGATTATAGGCCCTAAACTTTCATAGTCTTCAAGCCAGTCATAGGTCTTACCTTTCTGCTCTTCGTATCGCTTTTCCCAATATTCTGGGTCGCCGTAATTAGGCATTTTTATTAGTTATGGATTATTTTTTTTACTTAAGAACTAAGTGATATGAGAAAATAGAATATTTTAAAAGAAGGTATCGAGGATTATTTTATGTAAATTTATATTTGTGTTTTGAAATATTTATTATTACAATACTTTTTATATATTATATATTCATATGTCTCAAAATATCAGAATTGAAGAGAAAAGTTTTATTGGACATTTTAATGCTTCACACTTTTTCTATGGAGAAGGACTACGTGAAGAGCTTCATGGACATAATTACATTATGACTTTTAAGCTAAAAACTAGAGCTTCAACAACTTTAAACCCTGGCTTGATTTCAAATTTGCGAATTCTTATTGATAACTTAAACACTAAAGTTATTGTCGCTGGGGATTCAAGGTCTGCAATACCGATATCCATAGAAGAATCAACAAAAGTTCTTTTACCTGATGGGACTTATTATGAATTCCCAAAAAAAGACTGCTATTTAATAGCTGGACCTAGTAGTTCTGCAGAGTGTATAAGTAAACATGTTTTTGATCAAGTTAAAGATATGTTGAATGAAGATTGGGTTAAAGCTGTGGTGATTATTTCAGAAATTTATGAGCAGCAGGATGCAATTTTTAGGGTAAAAAGATGGAATGATAATAATAGATTTTCTTAGTAATATTATATTTATTTTATAGTGCTTTTTTGATTTTATATGTATAAAAATAGAGAATGATAGTTTTTGTTGTGAATGTGAGAAGATTTTTTATATGCTTTTATGTAAATTAAGTTATGGTATTTTTGATGATATTAAAAAATAATGATAAGAAACTGAATGTGTAGGCTAGGATAAATTATTAACTTTTTGATAAAGGATTTCTGATTATTTTAATATAAATAATTGAGTTTTATAAGAGTTTGTTTTCTAAACTATATATCTTAATTTGATTAAATGATTTCTACTTGAGCATCTTTTAATGATTCAGTAACTTTAACTTGGCATGAACAACGAAAAGTTAAATCTTTGCCAGTAGATCTCAAGACCATTTCTTCTTCAATATCAGCTTTCTCAAGGAGTGGAGTGATTTTTACAGCACAAGTGCCGCATTCTAGATTAAATAATATTTTTATCTGAAATAAAAAATTTTCCTTGCCATTATTATAAACTACATATACGAATTTTTTTTGTTATCCAATTTCTATCAAAACAACTAATTATTCTCTTAAAAAGTCCTCTACTCTAAAACTTTTTTCTTTATCCTAATCTCCATAATAAACCTTAGATAAACTTATTAAAAATTAAAATATGTTTGCATCAACACCAATGGAGGCAGATAACTTTTTTACTTAATCTATCTCTAAAACTCTCATTGCACACAAATCCAAAACAACTATTTAAATAATTCGTCTCTTCAATCCAGGATATTTTGAAAACCCTCTATAAACAGTTTAATACTGACTATAAAACTTAATTTTCAATCTATTAGAATATTCTTAATCTCCAAACATACATAGTAACAAGAATACCCAAACTCCATAACAAGTATTGGGCCTTAAAACTTCTCCTCTAAGCATAAACTCATAGCAAGATATTCATAAGCTTATGTTTATTATAAAAATCAAACTCACAAAGATCCTCATCTGTAAATCATTTTTCTTTATTAAGCAACTTTATACATATATTTCTTTTAAAACAGCATCACACATATTTAAAAAAAAAAACCAAAATCATTATTTTCAAATCCTAAAATTGATAAATTATTCCTAAGAAAAGTAATACGCCTATATCTTCTATCCAAGGCATTATTAAACTGCTTCAAACTTGATTTTCTGTTCCTCTCCCTAGTAATAAAACTTTTTATATACAAATTTAAGTTTCACACATATATTCAACACAAACAATAACAAATGCATCTTCAAGTAAGAAATCATAAAATCAAGTCACATGAAAAAAGCTTAATCCCTAGTAAAATCACTCATCAAAACTCTTAATTTCCCTTACAACAAAATACACCTACCATCATAACAAAAAAAAATATTACTTTATCAAATATATCATCCATCATATTAATTTCCTTCAATAAACTATAATCCTAATTTCTAATACAATAAATAAAGTATTCAAACTATAAAACTCAACCATCATAACATACAAAACAATATTTTCTACCCCCAAATCTTTATACAAATTTTATTTTATAGTATTTAATAACAATTTCTAATACACAAACTTTTTTATATGTACTTTAAAACATATTTAAATATTTTACATCACATGGCGGGAACAAATAAAGAATTTCGCTTAAAAGTTATCGAGCCATTTCAACAAGCATTAAAATATACGTTAACACCAAAAAAGCAATTAGCCGAGCTTATGAACTTGTTTTATTTAGACAGTCTATCTTTTACTGAAGCGATATGCACAATAGCTTTTACATTAGTTTCAAATTTTGATGATAATCCTCAAGCTGAAAGAGGAATTAAACTGATTATTGCTATATTTGAAGAACTCAAACAAAAGTTATGCTCTTTTGATTCACAAGACTTAAGTAAGAAAACTTTTAACTTTTATGATTCACTGTTAAGATATATGTGTGAAGGTACAACAGTTCCAAAAAAATGTGTTAGGGTTGCAAGTTCGATGGTTTTATATAGATTTCTAGCTTTGGGTATACATGAATTATTAGAGTTTCCTGATGACCTTCATGACCTTGTATGCAAAAGCGTGGGGATTATTATAAAAGATAAATGTAAAGAGGTTAGGACAAATGCTATAAGAATATCAGGAATACTAAAAACTCTTCATGAGTATTTTCCTTTATGCATTATAGACCCATTTACTAAAAACAGAAAACTAGCTATAGAGCTTATAGAAGATCATAAATTTATTGATGTATTAAGTGAAGGACTTTATACTGTAGATAAAACTGTTCAGGTTGCAACTCTTCAGAAAATATTAGCTTGGGGATGTATTGGAATCAATATAAAATATTATAGGAAAATTTTCTTATTAGCACATCTGTCTAGAGAATCAGCTGTGAAAAAATATGCAAAAGAAATTATTAAAGATGCTATAGAGAAATTTGGTATATATGAAGTGTTTAAAAAATTAGATATGGAGAGTTTTAGTATTGAAAAACAAAAGTATTTCATTCAAGCAAGTGAAAATCTACTTAGCGAAATCCCTCAAGAACAAGTTGAAACATTTATTTTTAATGAGTTGATAAAAGATTTTCTTGGACAAAATGGGGGGATGTGCAATTGGGTGTTAACTAGTTTGCTAGTTAGGCAACTTTGGAACACACAAAAAAATAGTATTCTTGCAAGACTTCCGGCAAAAAACCTTATTATGCTTATATGTATGCCTTTACCACTTATTTATATACAGAAAGTTATTGAAGTATGTATGTGTTTGGATTTAGGCGATGAAGATATTAGAGGTAGTTTTGTTGAACAGTTACTGAATTTGTGTAAAACAATCGAACTCAAAATCGAAATCCCATCACTAAAAAAAAAATATATGCTGACCTATGATTTCCCTTACTTTGTCAATGATACAGCCGACCTATTACATTTCACAGTCAGAAGCATAAAAGACCTTGTAGACCAAAACCCAAACGAGTTTTCTTCAATAATGAGCGATGTTATAAATGATATTCGTGATCCTCTAAACAGTCGAGAAGAAGATGGAGAATTTCTAGTCTTTATCGAAGACACTCAATGTGATCCATCAATACTAGAAAAAAAAAAAATTCTCTTAAAAAAATGTGAAGTCCTAACTGAAACAATAAACGAATTACAAGACCAAAAAGAAGATTTAATAAGCAAGGGGGCCTATGAACAAGCTTACAAAATCCATAATCAAATCGAAATATACGATATAGACTTAAAAAAATACGAAGAGAAACTTGAAGAAATCGAAAACCAAATAACCCAAGTTTTATTACGTGCTTTAATAATCGCAATTGAAACTTTAAAAGAATTAAAAAACGGTATAATGCATTACGATCTATGGGGATTAATAGAAAGTATAGTAGATCCATCATTAAGTTCAACAAACACATTACTAAACATATTAGGTGTTGAATGCTTAAACCAATGCTGTATCCACAAACTAGAAATTTTCATAAAATACTTTGATTTTCTAACGACAATGCTTATCAACTGTAAAATGCCATCATTACAAATGTCGGTATTAGAGTTTTGGTTTGATATGTATATGGTTTATGATATGAATAATGTGCAGAAATCATGTGATAGATTTTCAAGTGACAACATTATAATGCATTTATTGAAATACTTTAATTCATCTGATGATTATGTTAGAAATTTTGCTATTGAAGGAATATCAAAACTTGTAGTCAATGGTATTATAAAATCTCCAATCCCTTTAGCATATCTAATGATAAATTATTATGACTCTAATACCCCATGTATGACCCAACAGTTCCTTCAATCTTTTTTCCCTAACTTCTCAATCCTCCGTCCACAGAATGCTGAGATTATGGTCGAAGCATTTAAACTTGTTTTAGAATTCCTCAACACCCTACAAAATAACACTGATTTGCTTGATGAATATTTTTTTAATACTAAAAAAATTTTCCAATTCGTTTACACATCAACAAGCACAAGTTTTTTAAGGAAATTCGGTAAAATAGACCCGGTTTTGAATTTGAATTTAGATGTATTTTTTTTTATGTGTAAAAAAATCATGGATGCTCATGAGTCAAATTCTACTGATCTTTATTATAAACTCCTTCCTCTTGCTGATATTTCTGAATTTACAGATAAAGAAATCGCGGTTTGTAAAAAAATACTTAGTAAAGTTTGTATGACTAAAGCATTAAAAAAGATTATGGAAGTTATTGATAAGAGAAATTTGCAGTATATACCTGCTGATGATCTTGAAGATAAGTATATTGAGAGATGGATTACGACACAAAGTTTGATTAAAAAATTTGCTGAAAGGTTTGAGACGAAAGATAAGAAAAAACCTTTGGCGCAGATTGGGAGGAATATTGCTGTGAATGGGAGTACAGGGCATAAGAGGAAATCGTTACATCCAACTGGTTCTGATATTAAAAAGATGCCGATGGTTTGAGATTAATTAATTATTTATTTTGGAATTTTTATGTAATTATTGATATAGTTTTTATTTTGTAGAAAAGGGTTGATGAGGTTTATATGATTTTTATGAGCGGTGGGAGGATGTATAAGTGAATAATTTCTGTTTTTAGGTTTAAGATAATTTGATATAAATTTATAATTAGGGTGTTATTTTTTATGGAAATACAAGATACTATTGAATAAAAATCTACTTCATTTACTCTATATTAAAAATCCTAAACATTTATTTTTGTTTCGGGTATTATTTTAAAGTCTAATAATACAAATTCATCTCTAAATATTACTCTAAAACTATAAAATCATATAAAACTGCCAAATAAACTAAAAAAAATTACAGTGTTCTTCATAAAACCCTAATTCAACTCAAAAACAACCCTTAACAACACCCAAAAAAATCAAAGCCTTCCTACAAAGCAAAATCTCACTAAAAAACTAAACCCAAACACAATCATCCTATCCCATATTCTGCTTATAAAATGGTAGATCCAAGCTACTGCGACGATATTCGTTTTGATGACCTAAACGATATCCAAGTCTCAAAATCCCATGATGTTTACGATACCTTACTATCCAAAGTAAATCCTACATAGAACAACTTAAAAAAAGTTATGCGCAACGATAATTCCTATGGATGGAGTAATTATGAAAACGATATTATTCAAGCTGCTCTACCATGGATTATATTCACAATATTAGCTTTTATTATACTAATCGCCGCTATTGTTATAAGGTTTTTAAGATGCATGTGTTGTAAAGCTCAAATCAAACAACGTAGCAGATGTATTCGTGTAACATGCGTGACATCAGCTTTTATAATAACTTTTCTAGGGCTTATAACCTGTTCATTTCTTATATATTATTCAGATCAGACTTTTCAAAGTTTACAACAAGTTCAGTGTTCAGCAGGAAGAATCCCTCATACAATGACAAATGGAAATCTACCGAAAAAATGGATTGGGTTAGATGACTCGAAAAACGATGTTAAGAAAATTATACTGGATTTAGAAAACTATTATGATAACTCAACAACAATACTTTGGGCTGGGACTGATGAATGGCTAATAGATACTTACTTTGAAAACATTATATTGGATTATTATAAAGAAAACCAAAACATTACAGTTAAAAACCCAAACCCTTTATCTCAATCCACAATCCCTTTATCATATATATCATCCCTTGGCCCTCCAAGTAATTCTTCAACATATACAGGAGAAATCCAACAAGATTATGATAATATACTTAAACCTATATTAAATTCTTATATAGATCTAAAAACAAACTCAATATTAATTCAAGACAACTTAGCAGGTACTATAAGTGGATCAAAATTATTAAATAATACACTTTATGATTTCTCAGATGGTGTTGATAAAGTAAACTCAAATACTCATAAATGGATTATTAACCATGAAGAAGAACTGAAGTCTTCATGGAGAAGTTTTACTTTTGGTATTGTCGTCTGGGGATGGTTTATATGTATAGGTGTTCTTATAACAGTTTATTCTCAAGCAATGGGAAAACCATGGCTCGCACATGGACTTTGTTGTTTTTGGTTGTTTACTGGTTTAATTGCTGTTGTTGGGTTTTTAGCTAGTGCAGGAAGTTTAGCTGTTGGCCTTGTAGCTAGAGACAGTTGTGGGCTTTTAGATGATCTTTTTACTTCAGATGGAATCCGTAATTATGATATTATAATCCCAGGGGATATTGCTGGATATCTAAATACATGTTTAAATGGAGATGGTAATTTACAGCAAAGTCTTAACATAACCCAATTTATATCAGTATTCTTGACTATGGTTGCTGATAACACGACTATTAGTAAATACAATATTACTATGAACCTTGCAGTATTTCCAAGTATTAACTCAAATCTTCAAGCTTTAAAAAACCCTATAAATTATTTTGATGCTGCTGATCCCAACATCCCAAATGAAAATTTACCAAAAACCAACCTTTTAGAACTTAATAAATACACTGATGCTAATTCTCAATCTACTTATCAAAGCCAATGCCCTATTGATATTTTTGACCAATGGGTATTTAGTGTTTCAGATTGTTCTGTTGGATATATGCATATATCTCATACTGAACCTCAGAAAAATTTACAATCAAAAAGCTGTCTTGTAGTTCAAGAATGGGGTCCTGATGATGTTAATGATAGATATAAAGATTGTTTTGATGGATGCACTTATACAAGTGATATTGGGAATTATCAAAAAAGTGTTAAGGAATTGACGTTTAGTTTAGCTCAATATGCTGATGATGTTGATAATTCTTATAGTGATTTGTATGATCAAATGAATAATATTAACCTTACGCTGTATAATATGGTTAATAATATTGTGTTACTTAATCCACTTATTCCAAAATGGTTTAATAGTCCTTATCAAAATTATGATTTGTTTGAGAGTGTTGTGGGGAAAAAAGGATTAAATGATGGATTTTATTGTGATTATTTGAAAGATTATTCGTCTTCACTCAAGATGTTGGGTTTTTATAATAAAAATTTTGGATTTATGATAATTTTTATAGGTTTAGGATTTTTTTGTATGANAAAGGATTAAATGATGGATTTTATTGTGATTATTTGAAAGATTATTCGTCTTCACTCAAGATGTCAATGTGCTCTAATGCTTTAGAGAATATTTATGAAGTGTTTGTGTTTCTTTTTATTTTGAGCTTTTTTATGTTGCTGCTTGAGATTGTTAACTTGTATTTGAGTAGGGCGTTGCTCAAAGGAGAAGAAATTTATTAACCTAATCAATTTTAGGCATAATATTACCTAAGATACTAAAAAAAATTGGGATAAGTTTTTCTTATAATTTTCCTTCACACCTTTTCTATTCTTTTATCCATAAAAACCTATCCATTTCATTTTCAGCCTAATTTCAAATCTTTTTGGAACACCCAGGATTTATAAACACTTTATATTATTTACTTTAATTCTAAGCTAATCGTGCAATCCTTATTTTCTTCTGAAATCATCCCTAACTCATAGCTTTCTTCAGGGCCTATAAAAATAACAGCTTTTGACACTTCTGTTATTCTTAAAGCTGAAGGTGAACTAATAAGAAAAGCACGTTCTAGTGTATTTGGATATGTTAAAGATATCGAACGTTCTCTTGGGGAGTTCGGCGTTGTTATATAAATAGTGTTGGTTTGAGGTAGTGATGCTAGACAATGATTAGATGATATACTGATATCATTAAATGAACAGTCATTTTTTGTGTTTAAATCTAGTTCTAGAGTAGAAGTAAACTCCTTTTTAACTTCACAACATCCCATTTTAAAATTTATTTGATAAATTATTTCATGAGTTTTTTAGGAATTTAGACTAGGGATAGGAAAATATAGAAATATTGGCATGTGAAAGAGTCCTTGGGTTTAAAAGTTAGATTAATGGCTAGGTTTAATAGAATTCAATTGAAGAATTTAGAAAATATAGGCTTGTTATTATGAAGAGTTTGTTGGAAAATTGATTGATTTAATATGAGTGTGTTGAAGATTTTTTTTATGGGTTTTAGTATTTATAGTTGTGAGTTTGTTATAGAAATGGATTATTAAAAAATTTATGCAAATTGCTGAGTAAAAGCCTGATAATATTATTCTTGAAACTATTGATAAGATTTTATTAGTTTTGTTGTTGTAGAAATAGATATTATGTCTTATGCTTTTTAATATATTTTTTCTTGGAAGTTTAGAAAATTTTTAATACCTTTAAAATAACACAAGGGGAAAATTTAAATTTTAAACAGTATAGGATCACTTTTATTAAAGATTTCAATAGAAAAAAGTTATTGAAAATTTGGGTAAAGTCAAATTTAGTTTATCTTGCACAAGCTAATAATTCGGTTTAAGTTGATACTAGTATATAATAAATGAGAAAAAATCGGGTAAAAATCTCACAATCCAAGCCGAAAAAAGTAGTATCTGAGCAAAGAGGCGATTTAAAAGCTCTTACTTTACCAAAAGAAAGATTAAATAATTCAGAATCTTTATCAATGTCTGACGTCCCAGAAGAGCCAAGTTTTAAACTGCCAAGAAAGTCTTATAACCCTATAGAAAATGAAGAAATCGAAGACAAAAGTGCTTCAAGTGAACAATTAACAGAAAAAAGTGTCCCTAAGCCAGATAATTTGTTTGAAACATCTCGTAGCGATTTTGAATCCACCCCAAGACAAATAATAGCTGAATATTCAGAAATAGACGGAAGTCAGCCTAAAGATTTAATAAACCAAATCAAAGAACTTCAACAAGAAATTAGCGAAATGAACCAAAGAATATTGTATACTGAAGAAGAAATGAAAACTAAAGAAGTTGAAGCAGAGGAACTAAAAGAATTACTAATGAAACTTAGAGAAAACCAGATTATGATTATAGAAACAAGTGATAAGCAGTCTAACTGTAAAGCTTGCAGTATATATTAATCTAAAGCGGTTATAAAGGTAATAGGCTAGGATTAGGAAGTTAATAATAATAAACTTGATTAGACCTTAAAGATTTAGTCTAATAATGAATACCAATATATCTAAGAAATCAATAAATTATTTCACAAAGATAAGCATACAAGTAAATTATCTTACTAAAATTTAAAACATAATAAATATGGAGCAAGAAGAGGAAGATAAAGATGAATTTTTCGATGCTGAAAGTTCATTCCATGAAACTGATAATATCTTAAAGCAAAAATCTTTAGATTCCGACAAATTAAAACTCCTTGACCTCAAAAATTCCCACCACGTTTCAAGCAAAATCTATCAAACTTCTCTTCATAACAGATCTCGTGATCCAATGACTCCAGTAAAAGCTATAACAATGAACTTTAAATATCAAGTAACACCCAAATAGTCAAAGAAAAAAATTCCCTTATACGACTCCATAAGACTCCTCCAAGATATCGATTTATTAGACAAACAAGAGTTTTCTCAATGGATATTAAAATTTAGTCCTGACAGTAATTATTTATCTGTAAGTGGTACAGGAAAAGAAATCTACATATACAACCTGACAAAAAAATCAATACTTTTCATGTCTCCTAGCCCTGAAAGAATCTTACATGGTCATGAAAGCGCTGTAACAAGTCTTTCATGGAGTAGAGACTGTAAACTTATATCATCAGCTAATGATGGAAGTGTATTTATGTGGGAACCTACAAGCGAAGAACATTTTAAATCATATCCTCATCCTGAAGGTGTTTCTTCATGCAAGTTTTTCAGATCTAATCCGAAATATTTTGTAACAGTCTGCAAAGATAAACTTATGAGAGTTTATGATAAAGACAATCCTAAACCATTAGGATTTTATCAGTTGCCAATGGTTAGCCATTGTATTGATTTCAATATTGATTGCAATTACCTTGCAGTTGGGTTAGGTAAAGGTGAAATTTCTCTTTATGTTGTGAAAGAAAATTTTAATTTACATTATTATAACACTATTATATGTCGAAATCGTCGAGGGATGTTTAGTAATGGTAGAAGAGTTACAGGTCTTTCGTTTATAACTCAAGATTGGTTATTGGTAAGTACACATGATTCAAGGATTAGAATTATTAAGTATAAAGAAGGAGTGATGATTTATAAGTTTAAAGGGCATCGAAATTTAACTGGAGGAATTTCTGCTGATTTTTATTTTGATAGAAATTGTGTTTTAAGCGGAAGTGAAGATGGGAGGATATATTTGTGGTTTTTGGATAAAGATATAGAAAGAAACTCTAAATTTGAAAGTTTTGAAGTGAGGAATAGAAGATCAACAGAATACTCGGTTTTTGCCCCTTTTAAAATAGAAGATGAAGTGAGGTATAGGTTTTCAGATGGCGAAATTAGCCATGTCATTTTTACAATTGGCGCTAAAGATACGTTGAAAATATTTTTAATCCTTAGTAAATAATCTTAATACTTTTATCTATAATAATTTCATTTATTAACAACTTATAAACAACACAAGCATCTAAATTATATAATTTTATACCTTTCTAATATATATATATTCTAATACCCTATAAAAAAAACTTTCAAATTTTCCAGTATTTCAATCCTAAAAACCCTTTAAAAACCAAAAATAAATTTTAAATCCTATCCTCAATATATAAAATTTAAAATTATGGACAAATTACTCATAGAAAACTCTTTGATTAGTTGTTCATCTAATCATGCTGTTGCTGTTGGTATATATGGACATATCTATGTCTGGGGTAGTAACACCGGAACACTTCCAGAAAGTTGTAATTCAAATGTTGCAAGTAGCGATGAGTTATATAATCCACAAGAATCCCTATCATCAAATTCTGAGCCAGATGAATTTTTTGTTGACAAGCTTGGATTTTCAGATACAACAATTGGATATCTAAAAAACCCAGCGTTTTTTTCATTACGCCATCCTTTATATCAAGTCAAAGCTACACAAGTGTCTTGTGGAGAATGCTTTACAGCTATTGTTGCATGTGAAAAAAATAGCTTTAATGATAAGAATCAGGATGAATATAGTGAGAAACTTTTTGCTTTAGAAATTGATGATACAGCTACTGATCTTCCTCCGATTAACAGTAGGATTAGTAATGAGGATTATACAAAAGCAATTCTAGCTAATAAAGTCAGAAGGGATCTTGAGGATTATCTAAAAGAAAACTCAACTAATTTCATAGAACTTTTCAAATCAAATTCAATAAAAGAAGAAAGTTTTTACAATATCATGACGGTTATCGTCAAGACAAGAATCTCTAAAGGAAAACTCACTGAATTTCTTACTTATAAGAAAATGCGTTTGCCGGGTAATAGGATTGCTTTACAGCCTTTATATGAACTTGTAATGAAATGTAAACAAGGTCAAGGCTTACTTTATATTTTTGGAACTAAAGACTTCATAATCCCTAAAATGAACAACAAACTTCGAGCAACTAATATAAAATACAATACTACAGGATATTATTTAATCCATTTACCAGAGACAGTAAGTTGTGAAAAAGTTTGCTGTGGAGAATTTTTTGTTATTTTACTTAGCCATAGTGGTATTGTTTTTAGCTGGGGATCACAAGGGTGTCCAGCTTTAGGTAAAAACCGTTCACCAACATGCTTAAATATTAAACCAATCCCAGAGTTATGCACAGAAAGATGTCGGGTTGTTGATATTTCTTGTGGAAGTAGACATTGTCTTGCTATGACGGATAATGGAAGTTTATATGTTTGGGGAGAAGGGGATAATGGCAGACTTGGAAATGGAAGGATTGATAATGTTTCACGTCCAGAACCAATAACTATAGCTAATGGAGATACGATTTTAATACGGGCTGGACATAAAAGTTCATTTTGCAAAACTAGAGATGGAACTTGTTATGCTTGGGGAGATATATCTAACAATAAATTTTTCAGAACTAATTTAATGTCGTGTGATAAACCTTGTCCTTTTAGCTTATCTTTTGACCCAATTGATGTAGCTATAGGGACTCAAACTTGTGCTTTTATATCAAGTCAAGGACTTTTATATCAATCTAGTGGTTATGATGAGATGTATGCATGCTTGAATAAAAAATATAAGTATTTAGAAGGAGCGCAATTTTATCAGATCACGGCAAATGAGCATAATTTTTTTGCTTTGAATACAAAAGGGTCAATTTATTCGTGGAATACTAATGATGAGAAAGATCTTTTGGCTAGAGATGGAGCTCCTTTGATACCTGGAGAAATTGAATCTTGTTCACAGCATTTTAATATGAGAGACCTTGAAGAAGAGACTGATTTAGAAATACTATCCAAAGAATCTTCATCAAGAATCCAATCTGTATCATGTAGTGAATCAAATACTGTCCTAATAACCGATAAAGGAGAAGGGATAATATGTGGATCAAATAAATATGGTCAAATGGCAATAGCATTTGGTGACTTAGATTTCGATGAAGACTACACTCCAGATGAGTTTCCTGATTTTGTCATGGTCCCTAGACTGAGTATGGTTTTTAAAATGAAAATAATCCAAATAGCATGTGGTAAATATCATATGCTCGGTATAAACGCTGATGAAAAAGTCTTATCATGGGGTGCAAATACATGTGGGCAACTTGGAAATGGGACTTTTTCCAAATTTGAAAACTATCCTTGTGTAATAAAATCCCTTGAAAAAGTAAATGCAATCCAAATAGCAGCTGGGGCAACTCATTCTATGATATTAACAACAAGTGGCATTGTGTATAGTTTTGGTAGCGCAGAAAATGGGAAACTTGGATTAGGTCCTTTAAAGCCTACAGTTCTACACAACATTCCTTCTGAGGTAGAAAAACTCACAAAAATCAAACATATAAGCTGTGGAGAATCACATTCTTTAGCAATAAAAGAAGATCATACAATTTACATATGGGNCATTGTGTATAGTTTTGGTAGCGCAGAAAATGGGAAACTTGGATTAGGTCCTTTAAAGCCTACAGTTCTACACAACATTCCTTCTGAGATAGAAAAACTCACAAAAATCAAGCATATAAGCTGTGGAGAATCACATTCTTTAGCAATAAAAGAAGATCATACAATTTACATATGGGGACATGGTTGGAAAGGTCAATTAGGTTGTGGTCAAAGAGAANGGACATGGTTGGAAAGGTCAATTAGGTTGTGGTCAAAGAGAATCATTTTATGAACCAATGGTTTTATTAAGTACATTAGAATGGATACACGCAGCATGTGGTAGTACTCATACAGTTGCCATAAGCCTAGATAGAGTAACTTATCATTGGGGTAATGTAAACCTTCTTGATGAAGATTCTGAGCTTTTAACCCCAACTAAAGTCCGTGGTCTTGAAGATATTCATGCAAAATATGCTTATGCTTCTTATGATTATTCAGCTATGGTTCCTGAAGTAGGGACTTCAATATATTGTTGGGGAAAACAAATACATAAAAGGATTATAGGATTGAAATCTGATACAGAAGAAGGGATGATAACAAAACATATAAGCACACCAATGCCATTAGGTGAAAAAATAGCTGATGTTTCTCTTGGTACATATCATGGGGCAATTGTAACAACTCAAGGTAAAGTTTATACTTGGGGATATACATATGAAGGGAGAATTGGGGAAAAGAAGTATATGAGTGGTAATGGGGATAAAGGGTTTAATAGTATTCCTGTTGATTTGACTAGGTTTTTAAAAGAAGATACTGTTCATGAGTCTAAACCTGAAGAGTTTATTGAGGATTTACAGAAACTTTTGCAAGAAGAACCTGAGGATTATAGAGAAACAAATATAAGGGAAGTTGATCATCAGATTATTACGAAGTTTAAAAACTCTATAGAGAAATTTGTAGAAATCGCTAGTTTGGACTCGGATCAGGAGAGTTTTTTTGTAAAAGTTAAACATAAACAGTTGTCTAGGCTGCAACAAGAGCCATTTAGATGTGAATTCAAAAATGGAGACTATATTAACCCTGAAGTCGAATCAAGACTTTTTGGATACTCTTCACTTATAACAACATATCAAATACATTCTTGCTATATTTTTAAACTATTGAATCTATCTTTACAGAATGAAAAGAAACTGGAAATAATTAATTTGATATATTGTGATATGGAAAAAGATATGAGGTTGATTTATACGGCGATTTATTTATGTAAAATGCTGTTGAAGAAAAATATTAATAAAAATGATGGACTAGTTGGGTTTCTTAAAACGGAGAATATGAAAATATGGAAAAAAATTGTATTTAAAATTATTGTTGCTAATGTTGATGATATGGATAAAATAAGGAAAATTACAGAAAGTTGTTTGCATGGATTGTCGCAAGTTGTGCATGATGATGAATATGGAATAGATCCAAATCCCTTGCATATACCTAGAGTGGTTTCAAATAATAAAATCACTGCATATCAAATGAATAGAAATCTTATAGATAGAAGGATGAGTAAATTGAAACAAGTTATGATTCACTTCACAGATATTATTAAAAAGTTTTCTCGTGAAGATAATTTCTCTGAGATAGTTTTTTTATTAATAGATGACCTTTTAAGCCAATGCAGTATAGCTTTCGGTCATAATTTCAAAGACTTAGAAAACATTAGTACCTTTACAACTGATATTTCCCATTTAGTTCTAGCTATTATATTCAAACCATTAGTAAAAGCCATAGAAAACCCAGACCAATTCTATGTTTTAAAAGATATATCTTCTGCAAGCTATACAAATAACTTAAAATCTTTTTCAGATACTGTTAGCAAATTCTGTAATGGTAAAAAGCTTGGCGAGACAAATGAAAGATGGTATAACGACATTAATGATTTCTTACATTCTGAAGAGTGTGTTAAAGTAAAAATTGAGATTGTGAAAAATATTTTAGAATTAAATTCTGATCTTGAAGAAAAATATTTAGAGGCACTTTTTATTCATTCATTAGAACCTTTTGATAAAATTGTTACTGTGAGTGGTCAATCGTTAATATATTTGCATACTGTGACTCAGAATAATTTGCATGATTTAAGAGTTAATAACCCAAGCTATGACCCTTTAACACTTATATTGAAAGATCTTAATTGTGTTCCTAATAAGAGAATTTTTACAAAAAATGAAATGCTAAATTTGACTTTGTCTACAAGGTGTTTGAGACATGATCAATCAATTGTCAGGTGTCCTGATTGTGAAATGCTGGTTCCAAGAGATATGTCGCCAAGCAATTTCAGGCCTGTTATTGAAATATTCGACCCTATGCCCCCTAATTCTTCAGAAGCTATCTTAACTTATATTTTAGGAACAGGGCCTAAAAAACAGAAAAAATGCAAGATTTACGACTATATTCATAACTACCAAGCTAACTATACAAATCATCTCAAAGATTTCGATATTTACGAAAAAGTAGAAACTCTTATCCTCAACATAGACACAATAACCTCAGCTTCCTTAGGCATAGCAACTGAAATAGCAGATGAAATTGAGCAACAAGCCATAATCAAAGACCGTGAAAAAAACTTCAAAATTGTTGAAGAAAATTGTGAAACACAATACAAACGAAGAAAACAGCATTGCCTAACTCAAAAAAAACTATCTAAAGCTCTTAACAACCTTGATATTGTGCTTTCTAAATACATGACCAGAAGTTTATTAGACCCAATAGCCCAAAAAAACTTAATTTTCAACGTAGAATATGGGGCAAGCAATCTAGAACTAGAGAAATTTTCTGATTCAGTCATGTTCTCAATTTTCATGAACAAAGTCCGTGAATATACTGCAAAAAAGGAAATGTCAATAAATCTTTTTGAAAACATCACTGAAGAAATGAAAGAATCACTTCGTGGGTTTATGAAAAGATCTTTAAAAGAACTTATTAGGAAAAAAATAATCAAAGACTACTCTTTAAATCCTCAGTACAATTTTAAAAACATAATTTTTTCATTTGAAATCGATCAAGACAATTTGATTATTATGGTCACGAATTCCCCTAGTAAATTGAATATATGTGGAAGAGATGAGTTTAGAGAAGAAGAGCTGATTTTATATGAAAAAATTACTTCAGATGAAATCGCTACTATGCGTGAAGAATGTAAATCAGCTCCTGCTGATAAAGCTACGTAAGGGTTATGTAGAAAACAGTATCCTGAAAAAGGTGGGTATATACGTTTACAGTTTTATCAGAAACAATTGGTTGATATGGTTGGGAATATGGAAGATAGAGTTGCTGCGTATTTACAGAATATTAAAATTAGTCAAGGAAATGATGGGTATAATAAAATTCCTAAGGAGAATGATGAGAAGGTTATAATGGAGACTGGAGAAGATGAGGCTTTTAATAAGAGAAATAAAAGAGTTGAGGAAGAGAAAGAATGAGAGTATGAGATAAGTTTAAGGTAAAAAAAATAAAGTTTAGAGTTTTGATTAGTGGTTGTTGTTTATTGGGATATTTTATGGGATTTTTTAGAGGGTGTATTTGAGTGAATAGATAGTGAAAGTGTAGGAATTTGTAGTGTTTTTAGGTTTATTAGGATTTATGATGCTGGGTTTTTTCTGGGATTTAAATAGGTTTTTGAGGTATATTTTTATGTGAATTTTTTTAGTTAAATAGATGGATTTTGAGCTAAAAATTATGATTTGAAATATAGAGATATTATGGATTTTGTAGAAAAAATAAATCTTGAGTAGTTGGTAGAATGTAGATAACTTTTGAGAATGTTAGGCAGATTGAAGCTGAAAAAGTATGCTTGGCTGCATTTTTCTCGTCTTTCACTAGTAATTTGAAGGCTTGAATGTTATTTTAATTATCAAAAAATAATAATTTATTTTTATTATTTTATATTAGGAAAAAAATATATTGTATAGTAAATATACGCGTTTACTATTTAATATATGATTTATTAAAATTATAAGCTTTCTCATAAAAAATTGATATCGCATTGATATATTAAGAAATTAGACTAATGATCTAATATGAGCATATTCAAAAATATTCCAACTCGAAATTTCTCATAAACTAATAGCAATCCTTTTAAGAAACAATACATATTTATTAAACTATAAAATATAATAATAATCATTATAATATTATTTTCTTCTATCCTTATTTACAACTCCCATAGAAAAATAATCTTATTAATCAGCATCTAAAAATTTTTATGATAGCAAACCTGATTTTAATTGCAATATCAATTTCTATTTTATTACCAAAATATTTTATAATATTTGTAAATACTTTATTATTAAAATATACTAAGAATAGTACTAATTAGAGTTAATAAATAATAATCTTATGTAGTATAATTTATTAAATGAACAGTATTAATAGTGATTACTATTTCGAGTCTAAAAATTTCAATCAATCATTTCCTTCACCCTCTAATGATATTGAGGCCAAAGTAAAGCATTTTGATAAACTTAGAATAAGGGCACAGCAGAAAGTTTCACTTTCTAAAGATATCACAAAAAGAATATATGACTATGAAGCAGAAATAAGATCCCTTTCAATTAAAATTTCTGCTAGAAAAGCTTATTACAGGTACGCAGAAAATTGTGCAATAATAATCCAAAAAAATTTCAGAGGATATTTAGTCAGGAGTTCCTACGACAATGTAAGCTATATACAGGAAATCTTGGCAATAAGGAAGAGAAATGTTAAAAAGATGCTTTTAGAAACAAAAGAAATTGGAGACCATAATTTATTCTACATAGGAAAAAAGCCTATATGGGCAGCACAAATAATCATCAAGTTCATGAAAAGAATGGTATTTTTACTAAAAATCAGAAGGATTCAGACAGCATATGAGAATTACATAATAATCAAAGAAGCTGAGGCATGCAAAAAACTTAAAAACTATCTTAGAATAGGGTATGCCAACTTTCAGTTAAAACATATAAAGTTTTTACGACATCGTAGTATTAGGATTCTTGAAATCAGAGAAAATCTCGCAATAATTTCAATCAAAAAATACTTCGAGCTTGAAAATCTTAATTATAGAGTATTAAGAAAAAGGATTATACTTTATAAACGAAAGCAAAAATTTAATTCATTACAACAAGATAAAAATATAGAACAAGTTTCGACTAAGGATCAGTTTAGTATTTGCACTGATATGTACTCTATATGCTCAGGTGACTATTTGAAAAATGTTGGTAATCTTAGGAATATAGCTGAATGTGCTAGCATAACTTCAACTGAGTATATTAAAATACAAAAAGAACGAAGAGAAAAAATTGATTATGCAATTATAAGCTATAATGTTCAGAAAAACAAAGAAAAAAATAATTTACTACCACTTTTGTATCAAAAAGACATGATGGAATCTATATCACCAAGTAATAATTATTTTACAATAACAAGAGCGGCAGCAACACGAATAAGTGATGTCACACCTTTAAGATCTGTACACAAAAAGCAAGTAAAGAAACTTCCGAATATTCAAATATCTAATCAGATTAAGAATGTTTCTAATAAAATAATCTGGAGTAAAGATGATCCTCCGAATTTTACTTTACCCACTGCTAGTTGGTCAAATGGGAAAAAAGAAGAAATCAAAATAGAAAAACCTTTAACACGCAAACAAAACAGAGAAAATACTACTTTATTTAATCAAACAATTACAAGAGCTATGAAGATAAAAATACCAAAAGAAAGAGCTTCAAGTAATGATAGAACTAAAAATTCTCCTGATTTGATAAGGTCTTCTTATGATAAAAATAGAGCAAATACAAAGATTAAAGAAAGGTATAGAAGACCTATTGCTAGCTTTGATGATAAGCTTTATGAGTCATTTAGATACCCTTTAATGGAGTCATCTGCAGAAACTCGTGAATGTTCAAGATTAGATAGATATAATTAACACAAGATAGAAGATTATTATAATATTGATTTATGCTTTGATTGACTAGAATTTATGAGGAAATATTTAAATTTCTTTAATTTTAAAAGTATGAATTTGATGTAATATAAATTAGTATTTAAGTAATGTATGCAGATTATTTTAATTATAATGCATAGTTTTTCACAATTATAAAGTTTGACTAACACTTTTTTATGATAAAATAATTAGCCTATATAATAAAAAAACTCTTTTAAGTATTTATATTTAAATAAAAGTCAAAATGAGGTTTTATTTAGTATAATGTATGATTATCAAAAAAATTATGAATAGTTTTATTCTAAAGTCCTTTATATTGCATTTAAACACTTACAGAATAAATAATTTAGTATATTCTGCATCTAAAACATAAAAAATCTTAAATTATTCATTGCCAAAACTGTCTTAATACTTTTTACTCATATGCTTTTTGAAGCACTTTTATATCTTTCATAAAATTCCATTAGAATTTTATTATTCACTAAATTCCACATCATACTTTTTACAACATCTAAAATACTCCTAAACCTAACATTTTACCTAATAAAATCCAACAACATCAATCCTCCTATCCATCATCCTACCTTCATCTAATTTTCCCAAACTCCATCCATAAAAATTCTCATAATTTCCTCTTATCATACTAAAAAAAATCTATAACCTTCCTCATACCTAAAACCTTATCTTATTTCATATATCCTAATACCTTTCTAAACCTAACTTTGCCTATTAGCCAGATTTTTAAACCAAAAATATTCAATTCTGATTAATGGATAGCAAATAATGGACCGCAGATACAGGCGAAAATTACTCGAACTCCAAGACTGGATTGGAGATATCGATATAACAAAACGTAAGACTAAAATTGTCTGCACAATGGGTCCTAGTTGTTTAAAAATTGACACTGTAGTAAAAATGCTTGATCTTGGAATGAACATAGCCAGACTGAATTTCTCACATGGAGATCATTCAACTCATGGTGAAGCTGTTAGGATCATACGTGAAGCAAATAAACAACGTCCAGAAAAATCCTGTGCCATCATGCTTGATACTAAAGGACCTGAAATCCGAACTGGTCTCTTAGAAAATCATGCTAATGTCAACCTTGTAGCAGATCAAGAACTTACTATTACAACTGATTATTCATTTGTTGGCAATTCATCAACTATAGCTTGTAGTTATCTTGCATTACCGACAACAGTAAAAGTTGGTGGACAAGTTCTTATCGCTGATGGGAATATTCAATGTCTAGTAACAGAAATTGGTGATACTTGGATTAAAGTTATAGTCAAAAACTCAGCGGTTATTGGAGAAAAAAAGAATATGTGTCTTCCTGGATGCTATGTTGATTTACCTACAGTCACTGAAAAAGATGAAGATGATCTTGAGAATTTCGCTTTAAAATACAATGTTGACTTTATAGCTGCAAGTTTTGTTCGTAAAGCAAGTGATGTTGAGACAATTAGAGACATTCTAGGACCAAGAGGCGCACATATAAAAATCATAAGTAAAATCGAGAATGGTGAAGGACTTGAAAATTTTGAAGAAATCGTCAAAGCTACAGATGGGGTTATGGTTGCAAGAGGAGATCTTGGCATGGAAATTCCAGCAGAAAAAGTGTTTTTGGCTCAGAAAATGATGATCCAGAAATGCAAAATGTATGGAAAACCAGTTGTCACAGCAACACAAATGCTTGAAAGTATGATAAATAATCCAAGACCTACTAGAGCTGAAGCTACAGATGTTGCTAATGCTGTTCTTGATGGTACTGATGCTGTTATGCTTTCTGGGGAGACAGCAAATGGTAAATTTCCTTTAAATGCTCTTGAGATTATGACTCGTATATGTTGTGAAGCTGAACGATGCATTGATTATACTCAAGAATTCTATAGAGTCAGAGATTCAATTCCATGGGAGCTTTCAACTACTGAAGCTGTTGCTGCAGCTGCTGTTCAGACTGCACTTGAACTTAAAGCAAAGTTGATTATTGTTATTACTGATACTGGGTCAACACCTTTACAAGTATCAAAATTCTTACCACCAATGCCGATATTGTGTGTTTCAATGAGCCAGTCTACTATTAATCAGACAACAATTGTTAGAGGAGGCCTTACACTTAAAGTACCATCTTATGAAGGGACGGAGAATCTATTGAGATATGCTATTGAAGTTGCTAAGACAAGAGGACTTGTGAATACTACTGATATTTGCATTGCTCTTCATGGGAAATCTGAAACTGATCTGAATAAGGCTAATATCATGAAAATACTCGTCGTGGATGAATCTGATGATTAAGATAATTTTACAGAGGTTTAGTGATATTAGACTATTAAGGTGAATATTATAGATTTAGTGAGGTGTTCATATAATGAAGTTAGGATGGGAAGTTTATATAAATCCTGATGTTTATAAAGACTTATAAGGAAAATATAATTCAAAAAGAAAATAGATTTTTCTTGACATTATGCATTTCAAAAACTAATAAATTTAGTATATAATTTAATAGGCAATTTGAAGAAATTATTATAAAAATTATAGATCAAATAATTACTAAATGGACACTATACGTGTTAGACATAAAGATTATAGAAAAACAGTCAAATGGACTGACAGCCTTATAGAGTTCAAGAGCTTAATTTTCAATGTTTTCGGTATAATGAACCCTGTAATAAAATACTATGCTAACTCAGATTTATTAGCTTCAGTCAAAACACAAACTGATTTTGTTAATGCCCGCAATGCAATAAAGAAGGAAAACTCTTTTTTTCTTATTGAATCACAAGCTAGTGCAGACTTAAATTACTTCGAAAATATCCCTTTAGTACAATCGATTAATCAAAATTTAGAAGATAAAGTTTCTATTGTTATTGATGAAATATCATACTTTAAACCTCCTTCTTTAGAAATGCTTGAAGAAGAAGTTATTGAAGTAGTTCAAGCGGGAGATCCGAATATTAAGAATTTTATTAAGGTGGAGGATAAAAGGCAAGATCGTAATTTTAGGGAAAATAAAGAAATTGGGGTAAAGGGAAAATATTATGTTGAAGATGAAGAAGTTGAGGAAATTGTGGACTATAAAGAAAACATGAAGCACGTGAAAGGTGATAGTTTATTTGTAAAACAGGAAGAAATCAATAAATTAGAAGAAAATAAGGATTTACATCCTAAATGTAAATCCATAATTTATTATCCAACCAACAGTATCCACAACATCTCCAACCCTTGCATACAAAGTTCAACCTTCACAATAATCAACAAATCAATTGGGTCTTTCAACCACAGCATATCAAAATCCCAACACTTATCAAATCCTCAATGTGCCAATTGTAATAAATTCTTAATCAAAATCCCTTACACCCAATGTCAAATTTGTATAAACTACCAACTCTGTCTTCCTTGTACTCAAATAATACATCATCCACATCTAACAAAACTAAAAAACCCATCATATCAACATGAAGAACTCATAGAAAAAATAAAATCCTTAGGGTTTACAGACAACAAAGAAATCTCAGATGCTCTTATAAAATCAAATAACAACTACAACAATGCTGTAAAAATACTTCTTACCTTAGACTAAAAAAAAATATAATTAACTAGAACTTATCATTTTTCTATAATCATTGAATTCCCCTTTGAATTTCCTCACACGTCCTTTTTTAATAACCCATATTTCCTTACAAACTGAACTTACAAAATGTTGGTCATGACTAACAACAACAACACCTCCACTAAACCCTTCAACAGCTATAATAAGTGCATTTACTGCATCAATATCTAAATGATTTGTAGGTTCATCTAAAAACAATATATGAGGTTGTTTAAAAGCTACAGCAGAAAAAGCAACTCTAGATTTCTGACCACCAGATAAAAAGCATATAGGTCTTAAAGCTAAATTCCCAGTAATACCAAAAGATCCTAAATGTGCCCTTATAGCTTCAGAAGGGGTATTAGGGTACATTGATGCTAATTGTTCAAGTGGGGAAAGTGATAAGTCTAATAAATCAATATGATGTTGAGTAAAAGTTGCAATCCTAAGCCTTCTGTGTTTATATAATTGTCCTGTTTTTAAAGTTATATGCTCTTCTAATAATTTAAGTAAAGTTGTTTTACCACAACCATTTCTCCCAACTATAGCCATCCTAGTTTCCATGTCTATATTAATATTGATTTCTGATAATATCATATCAGACCCATACCCAAAACTCCCATCATCAATTCTTAGAAGTGGAGCACTAAGTTTCTCCATATCAGGGAACTGAAAAACACATGTTGGGTCTTCTAATACTTCATCAATAATCTCCATTTTATTTAAAGACTTTATACGAGATTGGACCATTGAGGCTCTTTTTGCATTATAACGAAAACGGTCGATAAATTTCTGCACATGGTCGATTCTTGCTTGTTGGGCATCATGAGCACGTCTTTGGCATAAGAGTTTTTCTCCACGGACCCTTTCGAAATCATCATAGTTACCTTTGAAATAATGTAAGGATTCAGAATGAAAATGAATAATATCAGTTGCGACACTGTTTAAAAAAGCTCTGTCATGAGAGACAACTATTACAGTATTAGGATAAGTGTGAATATAATCTTCTAACCAGACAACTGTTTCAAGGTCTAAATGGTTTGTTGGTTCATCAAGAAGAAGGATATCGGGTTGACAGAAAAGACCTTTTGCTAATGCGATTCTCATCCTCCAACCACCTGAGAGCTTTTTGGTTTCTAGGCGCATGGTTTCGTTTGTGAAACCAAGGCCGCTTAGGATCCCTGCTGCACGGCTTTCTGCGGTGAAAGCGTCGATCATTTGTAGCCTCTCGTTGATATCAGTCATTTTTTGAATGTCGTTATGGACCTGAGCTTGGAGCTTAAGAAGCTCATCTCTTTCTACATCCGCTTCCAACAACGTCTGTAAAGCTGTTTTCTCATCTCCCACAATCTCCTGTTCCACATACAAAATATGCAAATTCTTAGGTACTTTTTCTATATCCCCAGCAGCCAAAGCACTCAACAAAGTAGTTTTCCCAATCCCATTCCTCCCTACCAAGCCATACTTCCTTGGAAATGCCACTTTAAGACTTGCATTTTCCAACAAATTCTTCCCACCAATCTGCATAGAAAACCTTTCTACAATAATATCCCTAGTTTTACCTTCTGTTTTTGTATGAAAAACTCGTGCTGGTGGGTATGTCCTTTGAAATGCTTTCATAGTCAAAGCATGTTTTTGTTGTTCTTCAGCAGTTCTTTTTGCTTTAATATTTTTAACCCCTTTATCTTGTGAATTAAAATTGACTATAGCTTTTTGTATACCTAAAAAAGGGTCAACATAATCAGCTGTAATTGCTTCTGTTGCTATTCCAGTTTCATTTAATATAACTCCTGTTTTCATTTGTTCAGCAACGATTCTATCAACTTTCTCACTAGTTTTAAAGCCAATTTCAAGAAGCTGCTTCCATATATCCCCTGATAATTTTTGGGTATCTTTTTTACATCCACCATCTGTGAAAAAGTCTTCAAGCATGTCTTGTAATTCGGAACTACTACGAGGAGGATCGTCTAGGATCATTCCTGCCATGTAGGAGAAACATCGTTCAGGAAGACTTAAGCTTGAGGAAACCCTGCGGATTATGTCCTCAATTTTTCCTTCCATTTTATTAGATAAATTTCTGGATTTGGAATAGAAAAGTGGAGGATGGGCTTTATGAAAGAGAATTTATGAGTTTTGGTTAAGGATAATAAGGTTTATTATGAATTATGTTAAAAAGAACTAATCATCTATAAACTTGTTGATAAAACTATGCCCTTTAGTTCTGTTTATTGGGATATTTGATGGATTTGGGCTTAAAACTGGGGTTAAAGACCTCGGAACACTGTTGAAAATCTGTTCTGAACTTTTGGTCCTTGTCGGTGTACATAGTTTTCTACTTTTAATCCCATTTATTTTTGATAGTTTTTCGTGCTCATAAGCTAGTTTCACTTCATATTCACTATTTTTTCCATACAATTTGTTACTAAGTTCACATCCTGTTCTAAAATATTTCATAGCTTCAAGATGGTTTCCTAAGTGTTTATATGAATTACCTATGCTTTCAAATATTTCAAAGAGTTCTTTTGTTGAAGTTTTACAGGCTTTTAAAGCTAAAAGAGCATGTTGAAGGGATTTGCTGTATTGACTAGATTTTAGGTATATTTGTGAGAGGTGAAGATGGGTTTTGGATAAGGTTAAAATGTTTATACCATTTTTCCCATGATCTAAGGATTTGAGAAAATATTTTATTGAAAGTAGGATTTTGCGCTTTTTCATGTTGTAGATTCCGTATGAGTAATAAGTCAGACTCTTAAGTAAATTCATATTCCTAACATTTTCAGTTTTCATAATATTATCTGCAGTTTTCATCAACGATATCGCTTGATCCAGTTCGTTTTTTTCAATATACTGAATAGCTTGTTTGTTATATTCAATGACAAAGCTATCATAAGTAATTTTATATCTCATTATCTCCAACTATAAAGATTAATATATTCATTTTTTTTCAGTTTATCATAATATTCTAATACCACATCATATTTCCCTTTATCCCAACATCAAAAAAAAAATTACAAAAATTCCAATCCCAAAAGTTCACCACGCCCAAAATTATCCTCAACATTTTTCATACAATTCTTCTATTCAAATTCTTTAGCCAGTATTCTTATTCATCAACATCTAATAAAAGCCTATTCTAAAACCTTCTTCATCAATCTCTATCTTATTCCAAATTTTCTTATCTAAACAGTTTGAAAATAATATAAAAATGAGGTCAAGTCCTTTAAAATCTAGAGGCCAAAGCCAGCCATATGTTGTTACGCCAACCGGTTCTAAAGCTCTTCCCAAAGGCCAAATAAGGAAAACAAGTCCTTCAAGGCTAGAGAAACTAAATGAACGGCTTGGAAAATCACCATATCAGTCCCCTTATTCAACATTATCAGGGGAAAAAAGCCCAACAAAATTCTCCCCAGCAAGAGTCGATACAGGAGAAAGTCAGGACCCAAGAGAATTTCAAAGGCTTAATGAAAGACTTAATAGTTGCCAAAAAGAACTTCAACTGACTAGGACAAATTTCATAGAATCCCAAAATAAACTAGAAAAAATTATCAAAGATCAGAAATTCTATATCAATGAACTGGAAATGGAAAATCTTAAAGTTACTAAAGAACTTTCTACTGTTAAAAGCACAAGTAAAAAAGAATATGAAAATTTGCAGGAAAAAGATACCAAGGTGATTGGGGATTTACAGAAAAAAACGAAAGACTTTGAAGAACAGAGCAAGTTTTATATACAAGAGAATATTAAACTTAAACAGTATTATGAAAAAGAGATTTTTAATCTTAAAACATTGATTAAAGATCAAGATATCAAGTTAGAAGTATACAAAAGAGAGTTTTCAAGTTTTCATACAAAGATTAAAAAAGAACAAGATGAGACAGGCTTTAGAGAAGAGTATATTAAAAAGCTTCAGGAAGGCATAAAGGAAAAAACAAAGCACACAATTGAGCTTAAACAGAGCAACGACCAACATTTAAAATTCCTTGAAGAAAAAGAACAGAGAATCCTCAATTTAGAAAAAGAAATAAAAAAAGAAAAAGACATCAACAGAATGTTTTCTGAAAAAATATCTGACTTGATGCAAGATAAAATCAATACCCAAAGCGAAACTATAGGAAAAACAAGGAAAACTGAACCTAATGATAAGAGATCTCCAATAAGACAAAAATCTCCAGTCTTTGTCCCAGCCCCAGAAGTTAAAGCTCGAGACTTTGAATTATCTTTAGAGACTAGTTTGAAAAATGCTAGACTTTCTGATATACAACCAAGAGAAGAGTCTATATTAAAACTTAGAACACATATAAATGATCTTGAACATAAGCTTAATGAAATATCTGAAGAAAATTCTAAGCTAAGAAGAGAAAATGCTCAGCTTGTAGATAAACAAATAGTACCTGATGAAGATCTTGGAAGGTATAGAAGTCTTAGACAAAGCCCACCTAAAGGGTTACTTATGAATTTATATAAAACCGATGAAGAAGTAAAAAAAATGCTTAACAAAATCGACCAACTATCGGAAAAACTTGAAAAAGCTAATAAAAAAGTGACTGAGCTTCAAAGCAAAAATGAAGACCTTAATCTGAAATTAATCGACATGATAAATGATAATCAAAGGATTCAGCACAACTATCAAAACTTACTCATGGAAACTGAAGGTAAAAAAAACATCAATCGTGAAAGAGAAAAAGAAAAGGATAAACAGAAATCAAATTTTATCGATGAACTGAGGAATAAAGTGACTGAAAGAAATAAAATGATTGAATCTTTACAAGAACTTTTAAGAAAAGAACGACAAAATTTTGAACGTAAATGGCTTGAACAAGAAGAAAATCATGCTAATGAAATGCAAACAATTTTATCATCACCAACACGTAAACAACAATATTCAGAAGAATATAGTGCGGAGTTTAGTATGGAATCTGATAAAAATTTAGATGAGTTAAAAGATAAAATAAAAGAATTACATGGGATAATTAACCAATTAGAAAAGAAATCTTTGGATAAAGATAAAGAAAATGTGCAGGTACTATTGAAAAAAAGTAATGAAATAAATGAATTGTCTGTAGAAAAAAATAATTTGTATAAGAAAAACTTGGAATTGAATAAAAAAATTGATGAAGTAAGGGAAGAAAATGATGAACTTAATAGGAAAATTATTGAAACTGAAGAGAAAATCATAAGTTTGGCTAGTGAAAATAAAGATTTTACTGAGAATGCTGAAAATTTGGCTAGTGCTCAGATTAAATCTCTTGAAGCTGAACTACAGAGTAAAGATAGTGTTATTAAAAAACTTCAATTTAATATAAAAAGCTTAGAAAATACAATCAAATCATATCAAGAAACTGTTCATAACAAAGATAACCTTCTTGAACAATCTAATTTGGCTAAACTTGAACTAGAAAAAACGATTCAAACTAAAATCCAAGAATTAAACGACATGAAAGAAGTTAAACTTATAAAAGATGACCTTTTAGAACAATCAAATTATATAAAACTCGAATTAGAAAATGATATCCAAAAAACATTACAAGAACTAAACAATGTGAAAGAAGCTAAAGCTAAAGATGAAAAAGATAAAAAACAAGAAATAGAAAGAAAAAACTTGGAAATAGCTACACTTAAAACTCAAGTGTTTTTACTTGAAGGTAGGATAAAGGATATATCTGAAGAAAATACTAAGAAAAAAAAATCTGATGGGGAAATTAGTTTATTAAAAGAAGAAAAAAAAAAGCATGAAGGCTCGATTAAAAAAATAAATGAGGGTACTAATATAAAAAGCCCTAGAGATATAAATGATGCTAAAGAGACTGAAAGTAAAAATATGAGGTCTTTAGAAGTTGATAAATGTGATGGTTTTAGTATAAAAAATGATATGGCTAGCCAAGGTTGCTTAGAAGAACAATTAAAATCAGCTAATGAAGAAATTTATAAACTTAATGATAAACTAAACCAAAAAACAGCTGAACTAGAAATGATAAATATAGATTTAGAAAACTCAAAAAGTCAATTAGGACAAGTTACTGAGGATCTGAATTCAAAACTCCTTCAAAGCAAGCAAGAATTTTATGCAATTAAAGATAGTCTTACTAAACTAGAAGGTGAAGCAAAAAGCCAAGAAACAAAACTTAAGCTTGCTGATATGCACAAAAATCAACTACAAAAGACTATAAAAGATTTGGAAAATGACATAAATTCATTAAAAGACGACAATTATCATTTAGTAAAACAATTAGAAGAAGCCGAAAATCATGAAGATACAATAAATATAGACCTTGAAATTGAAAAAATTCAAAGCTCTTTTGAAGAACAACTAAAATCAGCTAACGATGAAATTTCTAATCTTAAAGACAAACTAAATCAAAAAGTGGCTGAGCTAGTATCAATAAATGCATCATTAGAAAAATCAAAAAAACAATCAGAACAAGCTAATGAAGAACTAAATTCGAAACTTATTCAAAGCAAGCAAGAATTTTATGCACTTAAAGATACTTTAACTAAGCTAGAAAGTGAGGCAAAAAACCAAGAAACAAAAGTTAAACTTGCTGACATGCACAAAAACCAACTACAAAAGACAATAAAAGATTTGGAAAACGATATAAATTCATTAAAAGACGAAAATTATCATTTAGTTAAACAATTAGAAGAAGCTGAAAGCCAAGAAGACTTCAAAGAATCTAAAAGCCATGAAGATACAATAAATATAGACCTTGAAATTGAAAAAATTCGAAGCTCTTTTGAAGAACAGCTAAAATCAGCTAATGACGAAATTTCTAATCTTAAAGACAAATTAAGCCAAAAAGTATCTGAATTAGTATCAATAGAAAACTCTAAAAAACAATCAGACCAAGCTAATGAAGAACTAAATTCGAAACTTATTCAAAGCAAGCAAGAATTTTATGCACTTAAAGATACTCTAGCTAAACTAGAAAGTGAGGCAAAAAGCCAAGAAACAAAACTTAAACTTGCTGATATGCAAAAAAACCAACTGCAAAAGACCATAAAAGATTTGGAAAATGACATAAAATCATTAAAAGACGACAATTATCACTTAGTAAAACAATTAGAAGAAGCCGAAAGCCAAGAAAATTCCAAAGAGCCTGAGATTATTATAAACTATGGCTCAGAGGCTAGTATTTTCGATAAAAAAGAGTCTGAAAATGAGCTTCGAGAACATGTTTCAAACCTTGAAGAGAAAATCCGGTTATTACAAACTCAAGACAAAGATAAAGAAACCCAAATAGAGCAAATCCCCCAAGACACAATGGAAAAAATCGATATTTTCATAGACAACCAAAAAGACTTAACCCAAGCAATTCAAGCATTAGAAGACCAAAACATGAAAATCTGCAAAATGCTCAATGAAAAAACTGAAGAAGTCAAAGAAATCTCTATAAAAAAATGTGAGTTCATGCAAAGAATCAATGAACTCAGCGAAGAAAATAAAAAACTACATGAAGAAAACATGGCTATCATCACATCAAACAACGAACTCCAAATAAAAATTGACAATTCCCATATAGAAACAAATGAACTAAAAAATAAAATTATATCATTAGAAAAATTACAAGAAAATCAAAGTAATCTTATAAAGCAAAAAGAAAATAATTATAAACAAGCTATGCTAGAAAAGAGGATTTTAGATAAAAAAATTGATGATTTAAATAAGGAAATATTGATAATCAAAGATGAAAATGTCGAGTTGATTAAGGAAAAAGAAAATTTAGAGGAAATAAATGAAAGTTTGGATAAAGAAATGAAGGAAATGGAGAAATTATTAGATGAAATGCATAAGGAAAATTCAGTAAAACGACATTTAATTAGTCAGAATGTTGTAGATGAAATGGAAAGTAAATGGAAAAAAGTTGAAAATGAACTTAGGAAAGAGATTGAGGATAAAAATGCACAGATAAAAGATTTGGAAAGTATTGTAAAAGATAAAATTCATATGGAAAACATTTATAAAAATGATAATGTGAAGAAAGATATGGAGATTAAAGAGAAAGATAAAGAAGTTAAAGAATGTAAAGAAGCTTGTGAGAAGAAAATATTGGAAGTTAGACAGGAAATATTGATTGTAAAAGAGAATATTAAAAAAGTTGAAAAAGATTTTAAAGAAAAAGATGCACAAGTAAAAATTGCAGATGCGAGAAGAGTGAAAATGCAGGAGAATATTAGAGAACTTGAAGATGATTTAAGAAGATTAAGAGAAGAAAATTATGGGTTGATTGTTAAAGGGAATCAAGATAGTACTGAGAATGTATCTTCTGTTGATTTACAAGAGATAGGGTTAGAGAAAGAGAATAAAATGCAAGAAGAGATTGAGTTTTACAGAAACAAGGAACAACAATTTCTTCAAAAAATTGCCGATTTTGAAGGTGAATTAACTGCGGTTAAAGAAGAGAATGATAAGATTAAATTATTAGTAGATGATTACCAAAAGCAAGTCCAAGAAAAATCCACAACAATCAAAAGACTCCAAGACTCCCTATCAAGAGAACAAGAACAGTTTAAAAAAATTAAAAATAATAAAGACACCCACACAAAAGAGCTCTTAATAATCAAAGAAGACAATATCAACCTAATAAAAGAAAAAGAGCATCTTGAAGACGAAATTGAAAACCTAAAAAATACCCTTGAAACTCTTTCAGAATCTCATCAAAAATCTCAAGCATCCACCCCTTCACTCTCCTTCTACCAAAACCAAATCCAATCCTTAAACACAGAACTAGCTCAAAAAACTATAGAAATCCAATCTTTAAACAGCCAACTTCACAATCTCATAACAGAAATTTCAACAAAAACTGCTGAATTGGAACAAATTCGTATAGAAAAATTTTCAGCAATCCAAGACCTAACTCAAAAATGTTCTAAACTTGAGTCTGAAATCAAAGATAAAGACAGTAAAATAAAACTCATCGAATTGCATAAAGGGCAACTACAAAAAGATTTAAAAAATTATGAAGCTGAACTCCAAGCTTTAAAAGAAGATAATTATCTTTTAGTTAAAAAATCTGAATCTTTAGAACAAAACTCAATGGCAAATTCTGAAGACCTTAGAGATAACACTGAAATTATAGGGAAATTTATGGAAAATGAAAGCAAATTGACTAAACAAATACAAGATCTTCAAAATGAATATAAACAAAGCCAAGAGCTTATTAGAACTCTAAATAAAGAAAAAATTGAGTTTTCTAATAGGATTAAAGAACTAGAAGATTGTAGATCAGAAATTCGTCAATTGACCCAAGAAAAAGAAAATCTATTAAGGAATATCAAAGAACTAAGTCAAAATGTGGATTTTCTAAGGAAAAATAATCAGGCTGATAAAGAAAACTATGAAAAAGAAGTGAATAAACAGAAAAAAGATTTGGAAATGATAAAAAAACAAGCTAAATCAAGGTCAGATGATGATAATATTGAAAAACTCCACTTAAAAGAAACAAATGTCCAACTTATAACCCAAAACGAGAAACTTGAAGAAAATATTGAAATTTTTAAACAGAAACAAGAAGATTACCTTGAACAAATATCCAGATATCAAAGCCAAATCACATATCTTGAAAGGCAAATTATCGATTTCACTGAGATTCTTAAAGAAAAATCCTTATCTCTTGATGCTTTAAAAGAACAAAATGCTAAGCATCTATATCAAATATCTAATCTTGAAGATGAAAACAAGCATCTTGTAACCCAAATCCAAGGAAAAATTACAGATAAAAAGCCTGAAATTTCAGATGTTGATCTTTTATTTTAAGTTAATTTATCCAAACTAATAAATGTGAGGACTTTTCTATGATATACCCTTTTTTTGATATAATTTATCTTTATTTTAATATGGGTTTAGGCTAGAATATGTTTTTTTTTTTCTGAATCATTATTGCTTATAGAGAATTTGATTGATTTTAGGTAAAAGATTTTTATAAGACTCTTATACAATCTTAGTGGATTATCTGTTCCTGATTTTTGTAATCCAAAATCTAATTTTAACTCAAATTAAATGCATTTTCGCCTTTCTTACTATAAAGCTAACAACTTATTTTATTTTAAAAAAAATTGCCATCAAATACCTTTTTGTGATTTTTTCGATGTTGTATTAATGATGATTAACTATATTTTGAAAGTTGATATTTTTTCATTAAAATTATTTTCTTAGCTGATTCTATTTCAATTTTAATCTTCTGTATAATTCTACAAAAAGCTTATTTAATTTTATCCTGTACTTTCATAGGTCGCCCTCTCCTTAGTGCCTGTATTAAATCTTATTATTATAGTTTAATAAAATTTTCTATTAATATAACTTATAAATATTACAATTTTTCATATTATACTAACAATATACCCTTTAAAAAACAGATAACATATAAAATCTACAATGAAAAACATAAAAAAATATCTTCCATATAAAAATATCATAAAATAATCTATCAACTCTCATATTAAAATCTATTTTTCCTTACCAACATAGTCTGCTCATTTGTCATTATCATAAAAATCATTCATATATTACAACTAACAAATCACAATTTAACTATCTTTCATCATAGGAGTTGAACAAACAACTCCTATACTCTTATATTTTTCCTTCCTCTCAATACAAGAATTACTTGTACTCCTTATAAGATTTTTCGACCTACAAACTTTCCTTGATAAACTCCTATATTTTTGATGTCTATCCACATCGATTGCATTAACATGATAAACATCTCTACTTAACTTAGAAATCTCTACATTTAACCTTGTTATATAGTTTTGTTGTGCAGAAATTTTTATTTGAAGTTCCTTGTTTTGTCTTAAAAGATGACTGTTTTCTTCTTTAACCGAATGCATTTCAGATTGAATCTTTTTGTTTTCTTTTTCTAAGTTTTTTATATATGATAAAAGGTAGTTATATTTGATTGGAGAAAGAGTTGGGGAGTCAGGAGATGAGATTTGGGAAAAATCAGGGGATTTTGGAAGGTCGAATGGCTTTAGGATTTCAGGGTTCTTACCGGTTTGGATATTGGTTATTGATTTTATTTCGAGGATGTTGTGGAAGTTTGATTCAACACCTAAAATGTGTAAATTACTTTTAAGCCCTTTGTCTCTATTACTTTTCACTCTCTTCATTATCATATTGTATTATCTAATAATTTCAAGTTTTTATAAAATATTTTTATGTTTAAGTATTCAATTAACTAAGATAATTTATTTTTTTAAGTGTGATGCAATACATGATGATATATTTTTAATCAGTAAAATTATTTATCGTTATCATTAAAAATATACAAAGTGCAACTTTGTATTAAAACATGAAATAAAAGCTTAAAAAGTGTTTGTTTGCTTGAATAAATATGAAAATTTTCATGTATATTATTATGAAAACTTATATTTCGTTAGTCTAAGTATTTCATCAACATTTTTTTTCGCATAAGTCCCAACATAATCAATACTCTTCATAATTTCTACTGTTTTTTTTTTGCTATCTTTATAATATCTAAACCAAAATATTACCATCCCACTAAAATAATCTAAAATAACTTCATATACCTTTTTAGCTTTTTCCATATGTTCATAAAGTGTATTATCCTTAAGAGCTATCAATGCAATTTCTGCAAAAAATATACAAGTTGAAGCAAAATGGCATTTTTGTGAGATATCTATAGAATACTTGTGAATCTTAAAAGATATTGAAGGATATTTTTCCACAAAATAAAGTAAGCATAAAAGGCCGAAAACTCCTGATTTTCGTAGGTCAGTCCCTGGAGAGTTTCCTTGAAATCCTATGTTTTTCCAATGATCTCCGAAAATTGGACAGGAGTCATCATTTTTAAGTAGAGTATAAATTCTTTTAGCCATAGATATATGTTGTACCTTAGTAGGGCTAAAAGATTCATTAGAGAATTTTAGTAGTTTTTGCTTTTTTCTGTTTAATAATGATAGGGATTCAGTTTTGACTCGGAAGCATCTAAAAAAAAATTTAAAAAATGAAAATTTCGCTTTTGGTACGAAAACTTCATTATCAGATTTTTCAATGTACTGAATTATGTAATCACTTGAGATATTCCTATTATAGAATGTTGTGTCTAAAACAGTATCATCCTCAACTTTCGCTGCTTCAATTTCTCTGACACTTACAATTTTCCATTCATTTATCAATTCTTTCTTTTTCTCTAACCCTTGCAGTTTAATATAAGGAATTTCTTTTATCTGTTTTTTTTTTAATTTATTTTTACCTTCCATACTGCTGGTTTTCTTTTCTACATCGTTCAAAGGTTTTTTTTCAACTTTCACTAATGATTTTTCATTTTTATCAATATCAATTCCCTCATGAGTTATTTCGTTTATTCCTTCATTCTTAATCGTATTTCCACTAATTGTATCAGATTGATCAGTAAGATCATAAGAAGGTTCTTCCTCACCATATTCTACTGACTCATAAGTATATTCCCAGACTTTACAATCTTCATCTATAACTCTCTCTTCACAATTGTTTATATTTGAAGTTTTGTTATTAGAAATAACTTCTTCTATAGTTTGAAAGTTATCATCAGGTTTACTCTGAGAATTTATGCCTATTTTTTCATTCTCAGAAGATTCTTCTTTTAATACTGAGAACTTTGGGGTATTAATATTAAAAGGTTTACTTTCAGTGCTTTCTTTGATTGATTTTTTATCTTCAAGAATCCAGTTGAAGCTGAATTTTCTATTTGATATTTTTTCCATTATTTACTCTAGTATTTTCAGTAAAATATAAACACCAAAATGATTTTAGGGGTAATTGAAGGTAATCAAAAATCTTAATTATGATTTTGTAAAGATTGAATTTTTTTTTGCATACTTTAAGAACTTATTTGATTTTTCTGATAACTTATAACTAATTTATATCTTCCAAACTATATCTTATTTATTATACCATACAAAATATCATAATCCTTTTTCCTATCAAATCAAAAACCTTATACCTACAATACAAATCCTTAATCCTCAGTCCCAAAACCTCACAGAACTTCTAATCCTCAAATCAAATAAATTCTCCAAATATCCTTCAACCGAATTCCCAAGCTGACAAAATTCTTTTCCACAACTTAATAAACCTTTAATCTCTAATCCATTCAAAATTATATGTGTATATATAAAACCTTTACACTCTATTTTCCATCACTGCTTTCTTATATTGCAACCTACTATATATTCTCCAAACCGGGGATTTACCTTTAATCAATCCAGCATAAACAACAGCTTCCCTTAATGACACCATCATCAATCCACAAAGCTGACTAACTTGGGTATATATCTGTGGAGCAAGTAAATCTTCTTTTCCTTTAATATACTCTTCAACTGCATCAACATTATTATCTGAAAAATCAAACGATTTAGAAACATCCATTAAAAATTCGCTGATATTTGGGGATTCTATACAAAAATTCAAAAAATCTTGAACACGGGATTTAGCTGTTGAGGAATCAGGATTGAATTCTTCACCTAAAAGCTCATAAACTAAACCTAAACTCCATATAATTTTTTTGTCAGGACTTTCTGTAAGTCTAAAACAGTCTTTGCTCATACCTTTGATAATATCAAATGCACTTTTTCCCCCTAATGATATATTAAAAGGGGGTTTGTTGTTTAGGGTTTCAGGGGAATAATGCGACTCAATGTCTTTTATTTGTGTGTTTATCTGGTCTACTGGGATTTCAGGTACCTTTCTTGTTGTTGTACTTGTTTTTTTAATTGTCTTTAAGAACTTTTCTAAAGTACTCGGCAAAATTATCGCCCCATTAATCTCTGGTTCAGTATTTTTCACTTCTTTATGTCCTTTTATAACAAGGATTTGTTTATTTTCTTCTTGTGGCTTTCTTATAATTTTCTGTTGTATATCTTTAACTGAAGGTAAAATTGGCTGAGATTGGGTCTTTGGATAAATAGAGTGTCGTTTAACCCGATTATAGTTTTTTCTTTCGACGTAATTATTTATTTCTTTTAAAGAACACTTGACTTTTTCAAGGTCTAGCTTACATGTTAACATATCTTTGCTTACTTTTTCCAAACGCTTTCCTAAAGTGCTTTCGAGATTGAGTTTAAACTTTTTAAGATCCATTTCTTTAGTTTTTTTGATATAAGAAAAGATTATGTCAAATTCAAAGATTAGGATTCAGGATTAGGGGAGGATTTAGGGGAAGGTTTAGAGAGTTGGATATTGAATGGAAGGAAGAATAATTGAAGAGGGATTTTAGAATAGGATGAGAGAGATTTTTTTGGATTTTTATTTGAATATTAGAAGGTTAGAAAAAAATATTGTTGGTTTTGATGATGGAGGTGTTAGGGTATGGGATTTAGGATTTTTATGAAGTTGTTAGAATTTCAAGTTTTGTTTGAGAGTTTTTTAATGAAAGTTTAGGATTTTAAAATGAATTAGGACTAAAAGATTGTGTAAAGGCTGGATGTGAGGCTGTTGTAGTGCAGTTTGTTTGTGAATATAGTAAACTGTTTGATTTTTTATGTTTGTAATTTGATAAAAGGTAAATGGAATTATTTTTAGCGACTTGCAATTTTTTATTTTGTAAGTTTTGATATTTTTATACAGTTGATGATTTATAATAAAAGATCACAATAATTGTTGTAATAAATGCTTAAACTTAATAATATTTCATGTAAATAACTATAATTTGAAACAAAAAAATCAATTATCCAATCAATAAATAATCTAAAAACAAAATCAAAATAATCCAAAAAACATAAGCTCTATCTAAATATAAATCTAAAAATAAACATGTATTTTTTTATCAAGCCATTTCTAAGCAATTCCAATTTTCTCATCATCTAATTCGTATTATTTAAAAATGCTCGGAGCTTTTAGTTCAAACCCAAAAATCACTGAATATCTTCACCTTTATCCCAAATCTCAATGGGAAGAATGTCTTGCCTCCATAATCATAATCGGTATTTCTGCCCTAGAAAACTCATTCAAGCGCTTTTTACCTTTGGAAGAACTAGTGTATCTTAGTGAAAGTATCCCTCTTCCTTTATCTTTTCAGATTCCAGAACTCAAACAAACCTTAGCCGGCATGAAAGAAACAATCGACATGATGAATCTGAGTCTTGAAAAAGAAAATGAAGAACTAAGAAAAACCTCAAGAAAATCTTCAACATCAAAAAGAACCCAAAAAACAAAAAAAACAATCCCAAACCCAATTTTAGTTGAGTCAACACCAAGATTTAAAGTTTTGGATGATGCGTTTACAAAGCAGAAATGGAAACGTGAAAGCCCAATGCCAATAATTAGAGAAGACAGTAAAAGTCCTTTATTAAAATCATCACAAAGACCTAAGCTAAATCAAAAACCTTTACTTGGGGATAAAAAGTTCTTAAAAATATCTGATATAAAACCTAGGAATGATGTTAGACCTCCTAAAATACCAACAGATGGGAATTTTACTGAAAGGGCTTGCGCGGGATCTCCAACTCTTGAAGAGCTTCTTTCGAATAGCAGATTTACAATAAGAGATGATGGTAAAACATGTAAAAATGAAGATTCTTCTGATTCTAAGCAATCATTAGAATCATCTGCAATGAAAAGAGATGCTAGTAAGAGAAGTATTATCATAGGCCAACAAAAATGCGCAGTGACTATAGCTGAAGGATTCTTAAAAAACCCACTTATATCTCAACTTGCCCCTAAGGATGCTTTTAAGAAATCATCTAGGAACAATGATTACAACGAAGATGAAACTAATTCAAAAATCTCCATTCGAAGCTACAGCCCTATAAATAGTATGATGCTACTAAAAGATGATGATTTGTAATTAATAATCACTTAATCAAGCATCAGCCACATATCTCACTAGTATGTACTCTTAATCCAAAACAGAAAAATCCCTAAACTAATCAAAATTAAAATTTTTCATATAAAAGCATATAATCCTAACATATTTATACATTCCTCTATCTATAGTCCCCAAAAAGTCATATTTTAATTATCCATATCGATATTTTCAATAAGCCCATCTACCAACTCTTGTCTACAACTCTTTGAATACTCATAAGAATCATATCCACTTGCAAAAATCACCAAATTCTTCAATGTCTCTTCCATTAATTCAATATTATAATCCTAGTTAATCATTACTGAATCAAGATTCATACACTCAGGCATTTCCTTTCCAGTAGTTTCATTGAAAGTTATCATATCAGCTAAATGATTTTCCTTTTGTGCTGAAAAACTGTGTACATTTTGTGATGAAAATATGCTGATTTCATAAAGCTCTGAATATTTTTGTGAGGAAAACGCTATTGGTTCTTCAGAAAACAAAGATAAACGCTTTTTTGTATCAGAATTTGATATGTTGTAGTCTTGATTTACTATCATTTGCCAAGAGAAGTCACTGATTTTACAAATTCTGCTACATGCCGGGCAGGTAATTAGCACGTTTACTCGGAAAATTTCATTATAACAGCACTGACAGAAGTAGTCATTATTAGGGCAAATAAGACCTAAAGTTTCAAATTCCTTATTGCATTGAGCACAATTCCTATTCATTTATATGCTTTAAATTTTACTATAAAAATGCTTCTAATTTTTATCTTTTACATAAACTTCCTAACTATAATTCTAATAATCTCATAAAATAACTAAATTACCTTATAATAATAATATAATCTTATAAAACCTTTTTCTCCATCACAGTCTCATCATTTTAAAATCCTAGATTATCTATCTAAAATCCTTTACTTCCTATCCCTCTTCTAATCTCATCTTCTCTATACAATATCATGAAATGTGTAGCAACTGTTAATACAACCATTACCTTGCCCATAATCATAACTCCATCCCAATCCATAAGTTTTTGTATAGTCTGAACAAGTCCTTCAATACCAAAACTAAACCCAACAAGATTAGCGATTACCATTAAACATTCATAAACCCCACCAGCCATAGCACACATCCAAGAAAAAGTTAAAGTTTTTCTAAACTCAGCCATTTTAGGTTGAGCAAAATAAGCTTTAACTAAAACTTCAGGCATAATAAAAAGGCACATTCCCCAACCCCAAAACAAAAGGTTTAAAGTCAAATCATGCCAAAGAGCTACAAAACCAAAAACAACCCAAATATTGTAGATTTTATAACGACTTCCACCTAAAGGTATAAAAAGGTATCTTATAAGCCATTGATTAAAAGCTCGATGCCACATACGCCAAAAACCTTCAAAGCAATAATTGTTTGACATGCATCGGCCCATGTTTTCTGGGCTTTCAATTCCATCAAAAAGTGCCCAGATACGAAAGAATCTCCAAATGACCATGAATTTAAGCCAGATCCATTTTAGAATAAAATATGAAGCGATTATAAGCTCATATGGGGACATTTGTAATAAAATATCTCTATTTTGTATATTGCCAGCTATTGTTGGGAAATAGAGATTATGAATAAACCATAAAAGGACTAAGAAAGTACCTAAGAAACGTAAAATGTATATAACTAGGTTTTTAGAACTAATAGTTTGTTGAGGAATAAATACTTGTGAAATCCAAGCATTATATGTTGTTGTAGGACCTGCTAAATAAAGTGGAGCATAAAGGGTGTAAGCTAGGAAACTAGATAAAGTATAAATTTCTGCATGGCTTTCAGATCGATATTTAAGACAAAAAACTTTTTCAGAACACTCATCACACTTTACCATATGCTTTTCATGTGTTGGGACTAATTTTTCAGTTAACTTCCAGTGATAATCCATCATAAAACTCACAATTTTCAGCATGCACAGATTATTGACTCTATGCCACTTCATAAGAAGAGGTAAATCATCTAAAAACCCTAATCCTTCATTAATCCAAGCAAATTTAAACCCATCATAATACTCAGCAAGTACAAGAAAAGTTAAATTCCCTATCCAAACCAATACAGGAAAAAACTTATGTCCAGCCAGAGCTTTTGCTAAAACATAATTACATAATATCAAAGCTAATAAAAAACAAACCCCAGCAGCATGAAGGAAAATACCAAAAGCTACTCCATAAGCTAAATAAAAGTAAATCGATACAATTTTTGACTGAGTAAAATAAAAAATCACTCTACGCAATGTTAAAAACGAAGTTGATATCATAAGTAATATTGGAATACATTCTAAAAATATTCTAAGTTGGCCATCTTCAAAGTCTATAAGTTTTCCAGGAAAATAAGGACTTTCTTGGACTCCCACAATTTTATTTGTTGAGATTAGACGCTGTGAATGGGCATAACCATCTTTGATCATGAGTGATAAAGCTAGCATTGTGAAGGCAAATGATAGAAAAAGCTCAAGTCTTTTAAGAGTTAGACTTGCTTTTGAATCTCCTGGCTGAATAAACATTTTTATTAGATGGACTGAATTTAATATTTAATAATAAGCTACATGAGTAAATAAAAGGAAATTATTTGGGTGTTTTTGACTTTGGAAAAGTACTTTGGGGATTTTTTTATGAGGATTTTTATTGGAGGGTTTTAGGAGAGGTTGATGGGATGATAAGATGATAAGATGATTGAATTATGTATTGGGAATGTAATAAGGTAAGGCGGGAGGATAAAGATGAGGATGAAATAATAGGTTGGAAATGAGATGATGATTTTTAAAGGTGTAGAGGATTGGGAATGAAAGAACGATTGTGTGCGATTGGATGAGATTGATAATAATTAATAATAAGATTTTAGAAGGATAAAGATAAATATTTTCCTATATTGGTATTTTTAAGATATTCGTATTAACAGAAAAATATTAGGATATATATTATATAAAAGATATATAAAAAGATAAGAAAGAAGACAAATTAAACAACATATACTGCATAAACATAGCAGGAAAAATATATAAACTAGAAAAATAGTAAAAAATTTTAAAACCTAAACATTTGATTTCACCATTAATCTCTCAACAAACCATAATATATTTTATCAACCTAACTTTATAAACCACCTTATCAAAACCCTAAAGCACACAATCTTAAAAACTAAATCAAATCCTCATACTTACACTCTAAAAAAATCATATAAAATCCATTTACACAATATTTTTCCTAACTATAAACCCAAAAGCCCTATTTACTATAAATCCACCTAATCTTAATCTTTAATTTCCTTTAAAAAAAAATTCACAATTCTCTTCAACATAAAAATAGCTCCTCCATTTCTTACCCAAACTCATACTTCCACATAATAATAAATGTCTCTAAAAAACTTTGAAATCCTAAACGAGCTTGGAAAAGGAACTTACAGTACCGTATACAAAGTCAAACGTTTAACCGACGAAAAAATCTACGCATTAAAAAAAGTCCGAATCCTCAGTCTAAAAGAAAAAGAAAAAAGAAATGCCCTAAACGAAATCCGTATCTTAGCAAGTGTAAATCATCCAAACATAATCTCATATAAAGAAGCATTTTTTGATGATGAGTCGCGAACCTTATGTTTAATAATGGAATATGCAGACGGCGGGGATTTATATCAAAGAATTCTCAATTACCAGAAAAAAGGTGTTTATATGAGTGAATCTTTTCTATGGAATTTACTTATCCATTTAATCCGAGGTTTAAAATCCTTACACGATCTTAACATTTTACATAGAGACCTTAAATCAGCAAATATATTTTTAACCAAAGATGGTATTGCTAAAATTGGTGATATGAATGTATCTAAAGTAAGTAAAGATTGTATAATGCATACTCAAACTGGAACACCTTATTATGCTAGTCCTGAAGTATGGAAAGATATTCCTTATGATACAAAAAGTGATGTTTGGAGTTTAGGATGTGTTATATATGAAGCTACAACATTAAAACCTCCATTTAGAGCAGAAGATATGGAAGGACTTTATAATAGGGTTATTAAAGGAGAATATAGTCAGATACCAAGATGTTTTTCTTTAGAATTATCTCATGTTATTAATGGGATGTTACAAGTTAACCCAAATTATAGACTTTCATGTGCACAGATTTTGAATTTACCTGGTGTTATTAGGCATATTAGTTGTGGTATGGAAGATTCTGAGTTTTCACTTTTACAGACTATAAAATTCCCTAAAAACTTAAATTTGATAACTAAGAATCTTCCTGAACCGAATTATTTAGAACCTAAACCTAAGAGGAATAAGAGTACAATTATGCCGAATATGAAAAAAGATATGATTATGATAAGGGATATTTCAGAAAGTAAAAGTAAAAAGTATTTACTTAAAGATATAGAAACAACAAAGTCTATTAAAAGGTCATTTGTGCAGGAAAATTATAAGCTTATAAGGCTGCCAAAGGTTAGGCAGGTGTTGAAAAAGTACTCAGCGAAAAGTTTGGTCCCGAAAGTGGATGTTTCAAGAGGGGAGATTTTGGTTAGAAAACCTAGTACGAATAGAAGTTTTGCCCTTCCTGCTTATTAATGTAAGATGTAGGATAAATTTTTAAAAAATGGGGATTTTGATTTGGGTGGTATAGGAATTTGATTGTATGAAAGCTTTATTATGGATGAGTTTTGGAGTTTTATATTGTGATAAAAGATGATTATAAGGACTATAAGATATTAAGTAAATAATAATATATTCAATATCAATATGTGATTTACAAGTTTTAAGTATATTCTTAAGGCAATTTAGTAATCAGAAAATCTCTCATTCAACTTAAAATCTTCAAAGCTTTTCAAAATAAACTTATTTTTTAGCTTTCTTCATTAGTGTGATTTTTAAACTAAAACCCATAAACCAAATCACTGACCATAATAAAATGGAAGAGATAAAAATCTTTCGTTCACCAAAATCTCTAGACCTATTATGCTTACTAATTATCCCCTTCAGCTGCTTCAATAAAATTTTCACCTATATGAGCAATTATAATATGCATATACTCAAAGTTNGTTCACCAAAATCTCTAGACCTATTATACTTACTAATTATCCACTTCAGCTGCTTCAATAAAATTTTCACCTATATGAGCAATTATAATATGCATATACTCAAAGTTGCCAAAAAAATCACTGACACTCAAACCTAATTAAATGCTTTTGTTACATGTTACTAATTAATCTAATACTTATTTCTATNTGCCAAAAAAATCACTGACACTCAAACCTAATTAAATGCTTTTGTTACATGTTACTAATTAATCTAATACTTATTTCTATGATAAAAAACCATTATGAAACACTATAAAAATAGATTTTTAATAAAAATTTCAATAATCACCAAAAACCAAATCTCAAAAAACAATAAAAATCTGCGATAATCTCAACAACTTTAAATCTGCTAGAATCATTTATATCTTAATAAGCCCATTTTAATAACTACAATCATCATGCCAATAATGCATATAAAATACAGATTATTCAAAATCTGAAAACCAAAATAATTATATTTTACTATTATAATATACTATACATTCTATCAGATGATGTCACAACTTTCTCCTCATAAATCATTAAAATCTTATAATAACCCACCTACAAAAAACCTAATAGCCAAACCTTCCGACAAATACAAATCTTATTTATGTTTCTACCTTTATCAAGCATAATCCCCATTGCATCACTAATAAAAAAATTTAAACCCCATCAAAGTCCCCATTGAAAAAATGATCACAAAAAAGTGATTTCCCAAGAATACTAGGCATAAATCACTTTGCTAAATAAAATCTAAAAGCATGATTTAGACATTTTAGGCTTTTTTATAAGAAATCGTATCTAGCTAATAACCTTTATCTTTTATTCCTCTTCTAACCTCATCTTCTCTATACAAAAACATGAAATGCGTGCCGAAGACAAGTGTGATTAAAACCTTGATCATAAGCAAAAGGCCATCCCAATTTATCATCCCTTCTAATGTAATTTTCAATCCTGCAAGGCCAAAACTAAACCCAACTAAATTAGCCATAATCATAAGGCATATATATATACCTCCAGCTACAGCGCACATCCATGAATAAGTAAGAGTCTTTCTAAAATTTTCCATTTTTGGACTAGCAAAATAAGCTTTAACAAGGACTTCTGGCATAATAAAAAGACACATACCCCAACCCCATGCTAAAAGGTTAAGAGTTAAATCATGCCAAAGAGCGACATAGCCAAAGACAATCCAAATATTGAAAATTTTATAACGACTTCCACCTAAAGGAATAAAAAGGTATCTTATAAGCCATTGATTAAAAGCTCGGTGCCACATACGCCAAAAACCTTCAAAGCAATAATTGTTTGTCATACATCGGCCCATGTTTTCTGGGCTTTCAATATCGTCAAAAAGTGCCCAGATACGAGAGTAACGCCAGATCATAGTGAATTTTAGCCAAATCCATTTGAGTATTAAATAAGATGCTACTATAAGTTCGTAGGGAGTCATAGCATCTAAGATATGTCGATTTCTAGAGTTATTGGCAATTGTTGGGAAGTAGAGGTAGTGCATGAACCAGAGTAGTAGAAAGAAAATAAAGCAAAACCTTAGAATGTATAAAATTAATCGTTTCCGGTCAAATGTTTGCTGAGGGATTTCCACTTGTGAAATCCATGCATTATACGTCAGTGTAGGTCCAGCCAGATACAATGGTGGGTAGAAATTATAAGCTATAAAGCATAACAGCCCATACCTATTAGCATGAGACTCCATTCTAAACTTCAAACACAAAACATCCTTTTTACACTCATCACATTTACTCATATGCTTCTCATGCGTAGGGATCAGCTTATTCGAAATTTTCCAATGGTAATCAATCAAAAAACTCACAACTTTCAGCATACACAAATTATTCACTCTATACCAACTAAGTAAAACAGGAAAATGATCTAAAAAGCTTAAATTCTTAGCAACCCACGCGAACTTAAACCCATGATAATACTCAGCCATCAGCATAAAGCTCAGATTCCCAATCCAAATTACCAAAGGAAATCCTTTAATTCCAGCCATAGTCGAAGCTACAGCATAGTTAGATAAAATCATCCCAAGTAAAAACAAAACCCCAGGACCATGTATATATGCAGCATATCCTATGCCAAATACTGCATAATAGTATAAGGACAATGTTACTGACTTGTGTATATGAAATAGTATTCTTCGGAGAACAACAAAAACTATTGCTACAAGGGTCATTAGTGGAAGACTTTCAAGAAAACCTTTTAATTGACCATCATTGAGATCCACTTTTACGTTAGAGATATAAGGGCTATTGACCACACCTGCAATCCTATACTTGGATGAGAGAGTTTCTGTGATATAGTAACCATCACGAAGGAGGAAGAGTATTGGTATCCCTAACAAACATACGGCTAGTAACAATTCAGCTTTTTTCCAAGGAAGCAGTTCTTTTGATACATTTGGAGGGAGAAACATCTTTACTATAGGGATAGGAAAATTGTTGAAGTATGAAAAACTTTAAAATTTTATAGGGTTAGAGGAGTTTTTATAGTAAATTAAGAATTTTAAAGAACTTTTTGATGGAGTGTGGGAATTTAATTGAATTTATGGTAAATGATAGGATTAGTAATTAAACCATATTTTTTCATGTGAGGGTATATAAAATGAGAGAATGCGATGGTTTAGGTTTAAAGTTTTGGAGTTTTGGAGTTTTTTTGTATGGAAAACTTTAATAAGTTTGATTTGTAAATGGAAATAAAGTTTTGTTTTTGGTTGTAAATAAATGCAAAATATTATGTTGATATTAGTGAAATAAATCCTATGAAAATAATTTTTCTTTAGTAGAAAATAATAGCTATAGTAAAAAATGTTAATTATAGAACAAAGATAAATGGATGATGAGACTTTAGCTCAAGGCTTAAGCCAGCTTTTGATGTTGGGTTTTGATGAAAACCAATCTTTATATGCATTACTTCAATCATCTAGCTTTGAAGAAGCTTTGGATGTTCTTCTGAATAGTTCTGCTCCGGTATCCACAACAAATACTCCTGGGTATCCAAATCCACAAAAGATTCCTTTAAACCCAAGTTTTAGCCCGAACCCCAATTCAGGAAAACAATATTATGTCCCTGAACCTATTAAAAACATCTCAATTTCTCCTCCTTTACCTTTTCCAGGGCAGAGTTTAAAGCCTTTGGGAAATCAGAATATCCCAACAGAAATTCCGATAAGCCAAAATTCAAACAGAGATTCTGTGAATCCTAACCAAATTGGGGGCTTTAAACCTCAAATAATAAAATTCCCTGAACCTCAAACTGTTCTGCAGAATAAACCTTTGCAAGTTCCCCCTATATTACCTAAATCACAGATTCCTAGTGTACCTTTGATTCCTCAACCTACAGTGATGAATATGCCTAAACCTACAGTGATGAATATGCCTAAACCACCAGTACCTATCCCTATCCCTATTCCTATCCCAAACCCAGGACAATATAATCCGAATAATTCATCTCAAGGTCAAATTTTTAATCCAACAGTTCCTCAAATGCCAGTGTTAAAAAATCCTTTATCTCAAATGCCATTTAACTCCCCAATTCCAATTCCAGCTCCAATTCCAATTCCAAAACCATCTCCTTCATCAGGCAGCAATATTAACCTCCCTTCACCTTATATCCCTGAATTTAAACCATCTGAATCATCAGAAATACCAATCCCCCAAATACCAAAAAAGATAAATATCCCAATTCCAGCTCCTCTCGACCCAAAAAATCCATTAATTTTACAAAGTCCTCAATTCACAAATGAAAATCCCCAACCATTTCAAGAAAAAAATCAGCTTTTTCCTCAAATCTCCAAAGTATTAACCGTACCTCAAGTCCCAATACCAAAATCTCCTAACGAGCCAATACCAGTTCCTAAATTAAACTCAGTGCCAATATCTCAACCAAATAAACCAATTTTTTCTAATGATAATACAGAAATATCAAAACCAAATTTTATATCAAACTATCCTGAACTTGGTATCCCTGTTCCTCCTTCATCTATAAATACTAATAATCCTATAATACCAGTACCAAATCATCCTTTATCACCTCCACCTATAAAAAGTAATATTCCTATGATACCAGTTTCAAATCATCCTTTATTACCTTCAAATACTATACCAATTGCCCCACAAATACCAATACCAAGTCCATCTTCAGATTATAAAAATCCTATACCAATTCCCCCCCATTTAAAACAAGACTCTTCTTCAAAGCCAGGCATACCTCAAGGTATACCTTTAAAACCTATACCAAATATACCAAATATACCTCAAATCCCAATAAAACTTCCTCCATCATTACCTCAAAAATCCCCTATACAATTTATTCCTCAAAACCCAAATAATAATAACAACATCCCTCTAAATATTCAGAAACCTTATCAAAATATACCACAAATTCCAATTCCAATTCCAAATAAACCATTCATCCCTCAACAACCATCTATTTATATTCCTCCTCCTCAAAATATCATACCTAATTATCCACAATATCCAGTTTCTAACTATCCTCAAATGCCTATACAAAAAAACCCACCAAATCAATTTCCAAGCTACCCTTCACAAGAAGACTATAAAGAATTCTTAAGAAATGGTCTTAAAATAAAAAATTTCCCTGATGATGCAATTGATGATGTCGTAATATCTTGTACAAGTAAAGAAGAAGCACTTTTAATCCTTGGAATCCCAACTTATTATAAAGATCTCCCAATATCTGAAATTCCTATGGAAATCGACGAATCTCAAGATACAATCTTTGACGAAATCCCTGAAAACGATATCAAATCCCAATTAATAAAAGATGGAGTTGATCTAGAAACAGCTGAATTACTCTCTCAAACATGTTTATCTTTAGAAGAAGCATATCATAATATTAGTCCTCAAGCTTTTAATACACTTAAACCCCCATTTTTAATCCCACCTAATATAAAACCTCCTCCTCCAATTTCACCTTATTTTAAACATCAAGCCCAAATGCCATTTCCTAAATTTTCACAAGGTCCTCCTTTGCCAATACCTCAAAATTTTAATCAACCAAAAATCCCATTTATAAATCCAAATCAAAATAATCCTAAACTTTTAAATATTGGCCAACATTCGCAATTATTTAATAGTTTTGATAGTTTTGATAGTGAAAGTGATTATGAAATGTCTCCTTTTATGAATCGATATGGGAAATCAAAACCTTTTAATCTTAGTGGACCATCAGAAAATGACCCTGTCGCTCCTGATTCTAAGACGGAATATTTTGAGAAACTTAAGGATTATCGTATGACAATGAGTGAAGATAATATGGTTTTTTTGAATTTTAGTATAAATGAACATGTAAATGCTAATGCTCAAACACTTAAACGTATTAATGCTGAAATGAAAACACTTTCTAAATCGGTACCATGTGATTCTACAGCTTCTATTTTTGTTATGTTTGATTCAGAATGTAATCATAAAGTTAAATTTTTGTTGAGTGGAACTGTTGATACACCTTATGCTCATGGACTTTATCTTTTTGATGTACTTTTACCTTCAAATTATCCTGCTGTACCACCTAAGGTTAATTTGACGACAACTGGTGGGGGGAAATTTAGGTTTAATCCTAATCTTTATGATACAGGATATGTATGTTTGTCTATTATTGGAACTTGGGCAGGAAATCCTGAAGAGCAATGGAACCCAGCTTCCAGTACCTTACTTCAAGTCATGCTATCAATCCAAAGCCTAGTCATGGACAACGATATCATACAAAAAGAGCCTTCTTTTCATGGTGTCCCTCGAGACTCAATAGAAAATCTCGGTTATCAACTGGAAGTGAAATACGGCAATCTAAAATTCGCGATGATTGAACATCTGAAAAACCCACCAAAAGGTTTCGAAACTATTATAATTGAGCATTTCAAAATCAAAAAGCAAGAAATACTAAAAACAGCATCTGTCTGGGTGCAAGAGGCTCATAATTTCAAACATCGTAACTATCATTCTATGCAAAATTCATATATAAGCCATACTTTATTATCCAAAGGTCCAGGTCTAGCATTTCAAGAAGCATATAATGAACTTCAAAACCTTTTATCAAGGTTAAATTAAATGTTAGTATAAGGTTTAATAAGTTAATAAATGGACTTTTCAGATAGAGGGAACTTTATTAAGATCGCATTCTCTGCAAAAATAATTGGACTGTTGCAAGGAATGCTTTTGTTTTATTGAATTGAGAACTAATGGTAAGGACTGGGTGAATCTGGGTCAGATAACACTTGTGACGATGACGCAAAATATGTTTATATTTTTTATAGTAAAATATAAGAAATTATAACTTAGGTATATAGACGTAAAACATTGAATGGAATGAAACACTTGAGTCAGCGTATCTATTACAGAAGATTTTAGAAAATTGTTGAACCAATGGAATGAACGAACTTTGATTAACATTGAGACTCAGGAAGTTGGTGTGCTGGTTTTGAGGTGTGAGGAAATAGAAGAAACCAAATCAAAAATCTTGTAATTTTTTTATGTTTAATTAAATCAATAAGTTTAATTACAATATAAGCATATATTTAAAAACAAAAATCGTCTTTAAACTTAGAGCTGAAGATCTTGATGATTTAGATATATGGGATAAAAGTGACCCTTTAAATAAAATTATCTGTATATTCCTTATTAATAATATCATAAATTATATGACCTTAATTAATTATTTATTAAAAATTTATATGTTTTTTCTTTAAATCATATAAAAAAATCATCAAATGCATAATAAATCATTACTAAGACAAAAAAATTTTGCATTGTGGTTATAGGTATTGGGTATGAGAATTTTAAGAAAATGGAAAATTTGACCATATTTCAAAAAGAGAACCTTATAAATCGTAAAGGTAAAAATTATGCAAGAAGAGTACTCACATTTGTAAACTTTCATAATTATAGTTATGATCTTGGGCTATTCGTTCGTTTAGCTCTTAGTGAAATCCCATTCCAAGCTATAAAATATATGAAATTAAAAATTCTGGTAGATAAAAACTAAATAGGTTTCTGTTATGATATAAAGGATTAAAAAATATGTTTTTTTAGTTTTCATATAGAATTTTTAAGCTTTTATAGTTTTTCTGTAGTTTATATATGATTTTTTCCCAAATTCACAGATTTTAGCTGAAAATGATTGGGAGAGTAACAAATTATAAGATTTTATGGGAAAATATTTTTAAGGGAATCGTGCAAATGAAAATTATAAGATAAGAAGGAAATGACGGGTAAGAAAATTCTAGAGCCTGATAGTGTCTAAGGATAAAAAAGTAAATTGCGTGAAATTGATATAAGCTTATGCTTTTGGGCTTAAAAAGAAAAATTATAAAAGGTATTAGTTTATTATCTTTAATGCTAAAAAAAAGACAATTTATGATGTTTTGTTGATTTATTTTTCTCAGCGGGCATAATAGTAATTATAAAAATTTACTGCCGCCATGTAATCCCTATATCCAACTTCAACCTAGCATATTCTTACATCTTTTGGTATTTCACATAAAAAAATAAGCAAAAGCCATATTTATCTTCCTTCCTCTTAACTCTGACCTTCATAGGCAAGTCCCTTTATTCTTCCATCAAAGTGTTCTTCCAATCTTATGATCAGTCACCATTTTTCAAGTTTTTATCAATAAAACCTGTGGTAATAAAGTCAGTTAATTATATGGTCACTTTATACGGCCCCGACACTTTAAACATGTTAAGATCAGCTTCAGAGACTTTAAGTCTTGGATCCCAATCCCAAACTTACATAAACAAAGCAAAAAAGTGGGTAAGGACTCAGTATTTGGAGCTATTCAAAAAGAATGAAAATTGTGAAGACCTCACACACTATGAAAAAATATTAGTCTGGCTTAAGAGTTGTCCTGTATCTTCACGTGTTAAGATAATTTCACATGAAGCTCCACTTATCTGCACATTTATATGGCAGATGTTTATAAAGAAATTATCAGACGGAGAACTTGACTTTTTTTTGAACGAAGGGTCTTTGAAATGCTTTGATCCTGATAACTTTGACCAGAACTTTAAGATGGTGAAGAAGACTCCAAAGGCCCAGTCGATAAGTAATCTTGACTTTCAGATTGAAAAGTCTTTTGAAAGAAGTTTGAGACTTACGGATTCAGAAGAGTATTTGGATACTTTAACTTTAGATACGGAGTTATTGAATGATCCTGATAAGCTTATTGACTATATGAAATCACTTTCACAAGGAAAAGCTTTTAAGACACCTTGTCATGCCACGTGGGATAATAATTCAAAAGCTTGGATTTGGGAATATCCAGCTTGGTTCAGTCCTGCCAAGTACACTTCTCTAGCAGCATGGGCTTGTGCGAGTATTGAAAAATCTATATGGATAAACTATTGGGAATTCTTCAACCTTGATCCTGTAAGCCAAAAATCCCCAATGCACAATTTCAGCTATAAAGAAAAATCTCATATAGTCAAAAGTTGTCAGCTGTTAGAAAATCTAGCAAACTATTTTTCAATGCTAAAATATAGTGAAAAAGAAAATATTGTAGGGAGTATTGACGAGATTAATCAAGATTATCTTATTGTACGTGAACAAATGACTAGTTTTTCTACTAAATGCATTAATTATAGTACGATACCCAGGTCTGCTACTTTATACCCATCGTCGCATTTTTGTTTTCCATTTTATCCCCACCCTTTTACATCATTTTATTCGTATACTGAAAAGACTAATATAAAATATTATCAGTCACATGAAAGTGTTTCCTCCATCCTCCAAAGGCTTAAAGGGGTTTCAGACTACAAATTCATCGAATTCCTTCTCTGTTCCCCTTTAGAGCGTTCAGTGACTATTCTAGACATCGTGGTAAGAAAAGTCCTTTATCGCGTAGTCAACGCTTACACAGAGAAAAATGCCTTAGAACTGATTCTCAATGAAAAATCCTTCAACCCAGAACCAAAATCCAAAAACAGTCAAAAAAAAACCAAAAAACCAAAACTCCGAGGTAAAAAACCCAAAGCCAAAAAAGATCAGCCAAATCTCAAACAAACAATTTCCACCGAAGAAAAAGGGCTGATCAGTTCCTTCATCGAAGAAATCATCGACAAAATGATCTTCGAAGCAGCCAAAATCAAAGAAAATCACGACAACATCATCAAAGAATCCATCGAAAAAAGCGCTGAATTCCAAGAAGTTCTCTCACAAAAGAAAAAACACAAAAAATCCCAACCTCAACAAAAAGCAAAAAACCCCAACAAAAAAGCAACAAAACACTACAAAAAGCCTTTAAAAACCCTATCATCAAATAACGAAATCCAATCTTTAAACTCTCAAAAGCAAAATCCTTCAAATCTAAAAACCCCTGAACCATCAACACCTCAAACTCCAATAGCAAGTCTTCATAAAGAAATCATAACATTTAGTGAATCAATGGCATGGAGATTACAAGATAAAATCCTTTGTATAAATAAAGTATTAGAAAAACTTTCAGAAATTGTTACTCTAGCTTTTCATAATGCCCGTATTGAGCTTTTTGGAAGTTTTGCAAGTGGTCTTGCTATTGAAGCTAGTGATGTTGATATTGTAGTCACAGGTTTAGAATTTCATGAGAGACAAGAATTAGAAATGGCTTGTGATTATTTAGCAACAATACTCAGCAATTATACTTTTATATTAAAACTTCAATCAATACACACAGCTCGTATACCAATTATAAAACTAGAAATAAATACAATGCCTATTGCAGGAATAGAAAGTCTTGTTATGTTTGATATAACATTTGATGATTCATGTCAAGGGAATTTTGGCACACATTTAGGTCTTTCAACTTTATATTTGACCAAAGAACTTGAACGACTTTATCCATCACTTTTATATTTGGTTTTAGTACTTAAAAAATTCTTATACACATATGAACTTAATTCAGCATATAAAGGAGGACTGAGCTCTTATAGTTTAGTTTTATGGGTTGCTGCTTTTTTAAACTCAATGACTATTGTTTCTGAAAACATTGGAGAATTACTTATTGAGTTTTTTAAGTTCTTTGGCACAGAATTTGACCCGACTAGGACTGGGGTCAATATAATTAATGGGGGGAGTTTCTTTGAATTAGATGTCCCAGGATATGAAGCAGTTGTTACTATTGACCCAGTAAATCAGTTGAATAATACTAGGATGAGTTATAGGATTACTGAGGTACTTAAAGCTTTTAGGTCAGCATATGAGATTTTGACTGAAAGTATTGAGAAAGGCAGGATGAAAAAAATACTTAAGAACGTTTTAAGGAAAAAGAAAAATCCTCCACCAACACAGGGAAATGTGCCTGAGATGCTGTTGGTAAGTTAATTTTGAATTTTTGTCATAGTTTAGGATTTATTATGAATTTTTAAATGGGTTTGAGTTTTATATGAAAATTTAGACGGTTTTATGGAGGCTTTAGTTGTGGATTGTAGTGAAATTAGAGGTATTATGTTTATTAATTGACGTTATAATGATGATATTTTAGAGGATGTTAGGATATTATTGTGAGATAGGTAAGCTTGGGTATAAGGTAAATATAATAAAAAATATTTTATTGTAATTATTTTTAGTTATGTTATAAATAGGATTATGTGGATGATTATAGTTATAGTGGTAATTAATTATTTAAGATAATATTTTGATTGTAAAATTAAGATTTTCAATTTGATTGAACACAAATTGTGTAATGAATTTTAATAATAAAGGTAAAAGCTATAATCAAAGCAAAACTTAAAAAAACTATAACAAGGGCGTATAATTGATTAAAATATAAGCGATAATCATTAAAGATACTCTGAAATAATATTAGAATAACAATATTAAATAGTTATTTTATATGCTTATCTTAACTTAATTCCTATTTTTTTTAACTTATCAGCACCTTTTTTAATCTTCTTTGGACAATTCTTTAATTATCCATAGCATTAATACAAAATCCAATTTAAAATTAGCATCTAGTTAATATGAAAACTCCAAAAACTTCCATAAAAACCAAAACAATTTTTCATAAACAAAGAGACTTTTTTATACACAAACCCAACACAAACTCTTATATCCTAAACTATTTATAACAATTAGCCACATATCACTCTCTAATTCTTCGTTTATTTCCAACTTTTTAGTCTTTAAAATATACTTTCTCTTATAATATTTATTTAAATTAACTAACTATAATCATCATAAAACCAAGTCAAATCCTTATCATTTTCTTTTATTTTCAGTCTTATTGTATAACTTTATGTTATTATATTCATAAAATCTTCAAAAAAGTGAATCCTAGATAAGATTATAAAAAAAATATATTTTCAAGCTAAAGAAATACATGGTTATGGATTTTGTAATAAATGATAATCTTATGGGTTTGCTTTATATCATTGAAAGCTTTTGGGGATAAATTACTTGAGTATCGTCTTGGTTATAACTTTGGTCAAGTTTTTCAAGACTTTTCTTACAATTCTCATACTGCAGTTAATGGATTAAGTTCTACTGATACAATGTCGGATGTAGTCTTCACTGATCGAGGGGCTTATTTTGATGGGAATTCAGCACAGATTACCTTACCTGCAAATGATCAGTCCACAAATTATTTTTATTTGCCTTCTGATTTTTCTATGTCAATGTGGGTGAATTCTGAAGCTGTTGATGGGCTGATATTTTATAGACACAAAGACGATAACAATTTTTTTTATATGCAACGAATCAATTCAGGAAAAAAAATAATGATCAGACTAATCATAAATTCTTTAGACACAGGTGAAAATAAGTCTTTAGGTGATACTTTTCCAGAGTCCACCTGGATTCTAATAACTTTAATAATATCAGAAATGCAATTAAAAATATACAGTAACCTAAACAATCAATTGAGTTTAAGTTTATCGAGTATTTACACAGAAACTGGAAATTATCAAGCTCATCTTGGAGGTTTATTAAACACAAAAACTGCTATAAAAGGTTTTATATACTACTTCATAATAAATAACGACTTATCATCTTATACATCTTTGATACTGAAATCTACTATTAAAACATGTCTTAACGATAATGGAGGATGTCCAAGTTCATGTAATCCTGCAATAGTTGATCCATACAAAGGTATAGGATGTTTACCTACTAAAACAAATTATATAACTGATAGTCTTGGAAATATATGCAATTGTATGAGTAATAGTTGTATAAGTTTACTTTGTTTAGAATGCAACTGTAATACTTTATCATGTGTACTTGATACTAATAATATATATTGTTATTGTCCTATAGGATACTATTTGTTTAATAATCAATGTTTAAATTGTGAGAGTACATGTTTAACTTGTGAGACTTCTTTAACATGCTTAACTTGTAAAACAACATATGCTAAACCAGATAATATTGGATGTGAGTGTATAAATGGTTATTATCCTATAGAAACTTTGATTAATGCTAATTCATGTGCTCTTTGCTATGAAGAATGCTCAAGTTGTCAGGATTATGATTTTTGTATAAGTTGTGTAAGTGAAAATGCTGACCCTTTGCAAGCTGGATGCAAATGTAAGGATGGATACTGGGGAATTAGTCCTTTAAATTCTATTAATTCTTGTCAAAATTGTCATGAAGATTGTTTTTTGTGTGAAAACTCTTATACTTGTTTGTTATGTAAAAGTATTTATGCAATCCCATCGAATATTGGATGTGAATGCCAACCTGGGTATTGGGGAACTAGTCCTTTGATTTATGAAGATTCTTGTCTCCCATGTGCTGATGGATGTTTATTATGTGATAATCGTGGGATGTGTTTAGAATGTATTAGTAATAATGCTGTGATTGTAGGAGAAAATTGTATATGTGAATCAGGGTATTATTCGATAGGATCTTTAATATCTGCTGATTCATGTCAACATTGTGATGTTCAATGCTCTGAATGTGATAGTCAATATCATTGTCTTTTTTGCACTTCTGTATTTGCTTATGCTTTAGATACACAAGGATGTAATTGCTTAAAAGGGTATTTTAGCTTGACTTCGCCAAGCTCTGTTGATTCTTGTCAAGTATGCTTTGAAGAATGTGCTGAGTGCGATAGTAGTTTACATTGCTTATCGTGCAAATCAGTAAATGCTATTGCTTTAGAGGATAAAGGATGCAAATGTTTGGATGGGTATTGGAATGATACAAGTCTTGTGCAAGAAAATTCATGTAAAAAATGCTCTGATGAATGCTCTTTATGTGAAAATGGATACTCATGCTTGGATTGTATCAGTCTTTATTCTAAGCCTAAAGATACTGGATGTCAGTGTATTGATGGGTATTATGCTATTGGAGCTTTGGTGCTAGTTGATTCTTGTTTACCATGTGCTAAGGAATGTTTAAGTTGTCAAGAAGAGATTTTGTGTATTGAATGTATTGCGGCACATGCTGTGCCGGATAATAATTTAGGCTGTGTATGTGACAATGGATACTATAATATCAAGGATTTATCTTATGAAGATGCTTGTTTACCGTGCGCTGATTCATGCTTAACTTGCCAAAGCGCAACTTTATGTATTGATTGTATTGCAGCATATGCTGTACCTGATAATATATCCGGCTGTGTATGTGATAATGGATACTATAATATTAAGGATTTATCTTATGAAGATGCTTGTTTACCATGCGCTGATTTATGCTTAACTTGCCAAAGCGCAACTTTATGTATTGATTGTATTGCGGCATATGCTGTACCTGATAATAATTTAGGCTGTGTATGTGACAATGGATACTATAATATTAAGGATTTATCTTATGAAGATGCTTGTTTACCATGTGCTGATTCATGCTTAACTTGCCAAAGTGCAACTTTATGTATTGATTGTATTGCAGCATATGCTGTACCTGATAATAATTTAGGCTGTGTATGTGACAATGGATACTATAATATCAAAGATTTATCTTATGAAGATGCTTGTTTACCATGCTTAGATTCATGTTTACAATGTTTAGGACCTAATACTTGTATTACATGTAAAGACCCAAATGCAATATTATCATCTGATAGCATTTGTATATGTGCTGATGGTTATTATTATGATAAAGATAGTAAATTATGTAGTCCTTGTAATAGTGATTGTGAGATATGTGAAAATAATAATGCTTGTTCAGTTTGTGCGAATAGTATTTTAGAAAATCAATATAGTTTATGTTTTTGCAAAGATGGGTATTTTGCTATAAAGCAATCTCCATTATTATGTAGTCCTTGTGCTCAAGAGTGTCTTACTTGTGAAAATGCTTCATCATGCTTGACTTGCAAAAAAGAGTCAGCTAATTTTGTAAACCAAACTTGTGAATGTCCTGATAACTCTTATGAAAAATCATTTAAATGTATATGTGACCCTGGGTTTTATATGAGTTTTAATGAGACTTTTTATTTTTGTGATAAATGTTATGCAGCATGTAAGACTTGTTCAACATTTTCTAATTGTCTATCTTGTGTTAACTCTGATGAAACATTAACAGGTTCAGGGACATGCCAAAAATCTTGTAGTAAAAGTGAATATTTATATAATTTAACTTGCAAAGCCTGTGCAAAGCTATGCTTAGCATGTGAATCAGATAAAATATGTACCCAATGCGATGAGAATACAATTTTAACTGAAGGTATATGCAAATGTATCAATGGATATATCGAATCAGATAATCACTGTATTTCAATAAATTTCACAGCTAATCTTGATATAAGCACAAGCAACAAACTCCGGCTAACATTCGAAAAGTCTCTAAAAGAAACTCTAAAACTACAAGAAATAACAATAAAAACAGTTCCAAACATAAACTTTGATATAAATCTTTATGAGTTCTCAAGTAAAACTTATTATATAACCCCTGACTTTAAATCCTCAGTAGAAAAAGGTACAATCCTAACACTCATCATAATAAAAAATCCTCTTTATAGCAATGACAATTCTTTATTAACAACATATGAGTTTTCTATAATATTAAATCAAATAGAAAATAATAAAGCTACAACATTTTCAACTTCAGCTTCTAAGGCAATTGAAGCTGCAGCACAAACAATGGTTACAACTTCAATAGGAACTACTATAGTATCTAATCCAGTTGCAGTATGGGCATTAATAAATACTTTACAGTTGATATATTATTTACCATTAGGGTCAACTCCAATGACTAAAGGTTTACAATTATTTTGTTCATCTCTTGGTAACTACAATATCGTCCCTAATCCTATGTCAATGCTTATTAGTAACAATCTAACTACGCCTCCATATGATGAAGCTGAAGATTTCGGTTTAATAACTTCAGTATTTTTAATAAATATTGGATCAAATCTACTTATTATATGTTTATTTATTGTTCAATTACCTATTATAGTTTTATTGTCAAAATGTGAAATGAGGAGTATTCAAAGAAAAGCTAACAACTTACTTAAAAACTATAAATATTGTTTTTTCATAAGATTCTGGACACAAGCTTATATCGATACACTAATCTATGCTTTTATACAATTAAGATCAGTAATTACCACATAGACTTCAAAGTCTTTTCTTGGAAATTTTAACATCGCTTTTGCTTTAATTTTAGCTGTAATTTACAATTAGATCATATCGATCATTACCCCACCTTTTGTCCTGGTTACATCTTTTATTAATAAAAACGAAATTTTTAACTCAACAAATACAGAATTCTACAAAAAATACGGGACTTTATATGATGAATTCAAAAACAATAAAGGATTTATAAGCTGTTTATATTATTTTATATATTTTACCAGAAGACTTTTATATGCAATTGTACAGGTGTTTTTAAATTCATGGCCTTTTTTACAGACGATACTCAATATTATTATATCTTTTACCCAGTTGTTATTTATTGTTAAATATCAGCCTTTTAAAAACTGGCCGATTTTTGTGACGAATTTTGTTGGGGAGTTGAACACTTTTTTAGCTTTTACTTTGTTAGTTTTGTTTCATTTTGAGTTCTCTGATCAGTATTTAGATGAAATTGAAGGGACTATAATTTTTTTGATTATTACAGCTATGGGTGTACATGTGATTGTTGATATGTATGTGTTTATTATTGATATGAGGGATTTATGGAAGAAAATCGAGTATAAGAGAGCTAAAGCATTTTTGCAAGCTACTCAAGGAAATAAGAAGTCAAATGGGTCAGCTATTCATTTGAATGCGTCTTTGAATATTAAGCTTGACATTGTTAAGTAATTATAATAGTATTTAGTTTTAAGGTAAAAGGTAAATATTATAAAGTTGTAAATTTTTAATTTGAAAAACAAATATCCAGAGGGAATTTTTTATTTTATAATAATTGGATTTTTGTATTTTTATGTTAGGTTTTGCTATTATGATGAGATAATATAGAGATAAGATATAATTATTTAAAAAGAGGATTTAGAGGTGATTGGTAATTATAAATGGCTAATTTACAGAGAGATTTGCGAGGAGATAAATTCTTAATCAGATTATGTCTAGAGCATCAGGGTAGATATAATTTATATTCTTTTACAATCACTAAATAAAAGAGTAAATTTCTTTTCAAGTATTGTACTAAATACTCATAGCATTTTTAATAAAAAAGTAAGGTTTATATATTTAGAAAATATGCTGAATATTGGATTATCATTAGAAATTTATATATGAACTTTTTATAATGCCTTTTTAGATTATTCTTAGTTTTTCAATTATTGAAATTTTGATACTGAGTCTGAGTCTGAGAGTGAAGCTTTAGATAAACGAACAAGACTATAAAACTCAGTATATGATGCATTTTCAATTAGTTGTTGATAAGAGAATACAATAATAATATCCACAAAAAATCCAGTTTTAAGATAATTTATGAAAATTTGCCTAAAATTGTTTATTATGATATTCTCTTATGCTAAGTAAGTTGTTGAACTAATTATTATAATATCTATGAGAAAGAAAATATCAATTAATTTCTAGGTAAATCCAAAATAGACTGTTTTTGGTATTATCTAAAACTATATGATAAGGTAATATAGTAATGCTGTATACAACCTAGATTAAGAGAAAAATATCCTAAAAAATTTTGGTGGTACCATCAGGGTAAAACAACCATTTTTTATCCTCAAAAGTTGTCAATTAGCAAAGACCGAACTCTGATATGTTGTTTTTATTATAGATATGAAAACTCTTTAAATATATATATGGATTTAGAAGATAATCTTAGCATTCCAAATTCTTGGATTTCAGTTAAAGCTTTAAGAAACGCTGCAGATATTAAAGAGACTTTTAAAAGAGGATATCATAGGAAAACTGTGAGTTCTCCATCTGGAAGTCCGAATAAAAGTGCGATATCAGTTGAAGTTAAAGCGAATTCTCCTATAAGCAATACAATTCACTTTAACTCTTTGCATAGTCGTTATAATACAGCAACTTTGGATATATGTCCACCACAATCTGAGCTTTCTGATACTTCTGAAAAAAAATATATCAGTAACATTGCAAGATTGAATGAAGAAATACTTATAATGAGCACTCAATTGAAACAAGCAAATGAAACAATTGCTATACTAACCCATAGACTAAATGATTGTAATAGTAAGCATGCTTTACATTTGCAATCATTACAAGAACGTCATGAGCAGAAAATAAGAAGGAATAGGCAGGACATAGAAACCCTTATGAAAGAAATCAATTCAAAAACCCCAAATATGTCGTTAGAAAAAATCATCTTAGATAAAAACCTTGAAATCGAAGTTCAGAAAAGGAAATTTCAAGAAAATATCGAAGATCTGACTAAAAAGTACGAAAGCCAGCTTGAAGCTAAAGAAAAACAGCACAGGTCTCAAGCTCAAATTTTAAAAGATCAATTTTTAGACATAGTCCTAACAATAAAAGACCGTTTTTTCAATGAAATCAACACCTTACAAGGGCAGTACAAGCTAGAAATTGACCGAGTTAGAAATTTATTAGACACCTTAAACCAAGAAAATCTAAGTAAAAATTTATACAAACCCGAAAACCAAGATGAAGATCTTGAAATAATCGAAGAACTCAGCTCAACCCCAGAACCTTATATAAAAAACCCTATCCACGACTATAGCGAGTCAGATCTAGACACGTCCCTAAAGTCCCTCATAAACCAAATTTTCTATAAAAAAATGCCATAACCATATCCCAATCTTTCCTGCATTATATTTTTATAACCATTTTATAAACATTTTAACATACACTTCATATAATCCCTAACAAAATCTAATTTGCCACAAACATTTTATTCTAAAATTTTACATAACAAATAATACAATGGTATACAATTTCAGCAAACTTTGCGAAATTCTTATACATGATACTCCTATTATCAGAGGTTCACACAATAAATATAAATATCCAGCTATAAACAATGAATATGCTTATAAGTATTCATTATTATTAGACAAATATTTAGATTTTTCTGATAGCCAAGCTGAAGCTAAACCTATAGCATTAATGTATCACAAAATGATAGGGCATACTTTTAAACATGTACTTCATAAATACAAACGATGTAGTGTTAAAAATGCTCAATATCGATTATGGGCTGTATATGATTTCCATACAAGTCAAGGTAAGCATATTAGTTATTGTGATTATCCAATTACTGAAGATATTTGCGCTTTGAAAAAAGAAATTGCAAAACTGACACCAATAAAAATTGATGCTTTTGATGATGATTTGGATAAACATTTAGATGGACTTAGCATAGGTGCCCTTTGTGATTTAGCTTTGTATAAAAACTGGGAGTTTAAAAAGGACTTTGAGGTTGTAAACGAATTATGGAATGATGTGATTAGGTTTGTGGCTAAAATGAATGAGAATTATGAACTCAAANTTGAGGTTGTAAACGAATTATGGAATGATGTGATTAGGTTTGTGGCTAAAATGAATGAGAATTATGAACTCAAAGAACTTTCTGGAAGGAAAAACCCGAGTAGTTTTTTAGATTAAAATAAACTAGGATATACAACTTTCANAGAACTTTCTGGAAGGAAAAACCCGAGTAGTTTTTTAGATTAAAATAAACTAGGATATACAACTCTTTTTCTTTTTGNAATGAATGAGAATTATGAACTCAAAGAACTTTCTGGAAGGAAAAACCCGAGTAGTTTTTTAGATTAAAATAAACTAGGATATACAACTTTCATATAAAATCAAACATTTATATTTAACATAATGTCTTCTGCCTTAACTTATGGAAAGAAATCAGTTTTTAAAAGAAATGTCTTTCAAGCTGGCTGTGCTAAAGCTGATACTAAAACCGAGGCAACATCTTTGTTTCAACAATTAAAAAACTCTGATTCAAAATGTATTTGGGTTGCGATAGTTTATAAAGTTCAAAGTTTTGAAGAAACTTATGAAGAAGAAGAAGGGGCTTCGATAAAACTTTTAGGGTTATTGAATAGAATGAATGTAAAAGACTTTGTTATTGGGATAAGATTATGGCCAGATATGACTATAGCTCAACATGATACATATAGAATGATGTTAGGATGTGCAAAAGATTTGATTATAGATTTTTTTACACCTGTAACTGTTGAAGAAAGATCTGTTTTAAGGTCAAGAAAACCGAATATTATTGAGATTGAGACTTTACCTCCTGAGACAAATAGGAATTTGTCTTTTGATAGTTTTATTAGACAACAACCAAGTAAACTTGTTTTGAATACTGCTAAACAGAAGCTTATGAGTATTGTTTCTAGGATTAATGAAGGGGAAATTAAAGCTTTGTATGAGTTTATTAACCATAATACTATTGGAAAGGTTTTATTGATTATATTGGTTTTACTACAGAAACAGAAACCTACTTTAAGTCTTGCTAAACAGTTTTTTATGCAGAATCATATTAAAGACATAATTGCTAAAACAGACCCGGACCAAATTTCAAAAATCCAAATCCAAAGAGCCAAGAAAATGATGCAAAAAATATCCTTCCTAAAACCCAGTAATCTAGAAAAAATATCAAAATCTTCAGGTTTACTTTTTCAATATATTCAATGTGTTTTAGATATTCATGGAAATCAAGAAAGCATCCTACCCAGTGTGCAGAAAAATTTACTTGGTAATAAAGGTGAATACTTAAAATCTAAACATGTAAAAAATATTTAGATGGTTTTTACAAAGGAAAATGAAATTATTCCTGAAGCTATTCCTGAGAAAAAGGAACCTGAGATAATCCCAGAACCTGATGGGCTTGAGAAATTGAAAAATGTATCAACAAAAGCTCATAAGAATGCTGCTGAATTATATTCTGAAGTTAAAATTAATGAAGAATTTAAGGATGAAAGGTTTAGAAATGCAAGGGTGCAAAGGTTGGAGGAAGAAGCTTTGATAAGTCGGTTGATTAATTTGAACCCTGATGAGGTTGATCCTGATGTTAAGATAGACTTTGATCTAACCGAAGACGAAGTAATAAAGTTCCTAGGTTCAGAAGAATTAGATTCCCAGCCAACTGACCTTCTCCTCAAACTAGCAGATCGTCTAAAAGACCGTAGAGAGCGTCACAACTTAGTCCAAAGTGTGAGATAATTATTTGTATAATAAAATTATTAGATTTCCTAATCTTCCATATACCCTATTTTTTCTAATCTAAAACATATAAATGGAAGATAAATCTCGTTGTTACTATTGCAAAATCCAAGTTTCCTTAGTAGACTCAGACCAACCCTTAATATCTTCAAATTTACTCCAAGATCTTCTCCCTTACAATTCCGAAAAAATCGTTGAAATCGATCGAGTCCTCCTCTTAGCTTCAAAATCTCATCCTTCTCAACAATATGTCTGTCTAAATTGTCTTGAAAACCTCTTCGCCCCAATAGAAAAAGAAACAGACCTAGCAACAATGAATAAAAAATCCTTAGAAGAACACTTAAATCTCTTCAAAAAAGAACTCGAACAACAAACCCCAGACAATTCAGATAATAGTCTTATTCTCGCCCTTGAACAAAAGCTCCAAAACCTTAAAAATGAAAGTGAAATCCTAGCTGAAGAGCTTTTAAAACATGAAAACACCTTAAGTGAATTGAAAAAAGAAGAACAAGGTTACTGGATTGATGCTAATAAAACTGAAATGGATTTGCTGCTTTTTGAAGAAGGGCATTCTGAAGTGACTCAAAGATTAAAAATTGCTGAAGATGAACTAAAATATTTAAGCAGCATAAATGTTCTTAATGAGCTTTTTTATATTAGTACCTGTAATCAATTCGGTACTATAAGTGGTTTAAGACTTGGAAGATTAGATTCAGATATGGTGACTTGGGATGAAATAAATGCTGCTTGGGGACATTGTGTATTATTATTATCAACACTTTTTAGAATGAAAGGTTTTGTAAGTGCACAATGTATTTTATATCCATTAGGTAATTGTTCAAGAATTTCTCAGGTACATGATACTGAGAAAAAATATGACCTTTTTATAACTGATCCAAGTTTTTCGAAAAATCTGAGCAAGTATAATTTGGCTCAAAGTCTGTTTTTAGATGTGATTTATGAACTGTCTTTGTTGTTAGAAGCTGAATGTCCTAGGCTATCATTACCTGTTAAGATTGAGAATAGGATGTTTAAGGTTAATACTGTAGAGATTAAGTTAGATGCAGGGAATAAAGAAGCTTGGACTAGGGGATTGAAGTATATGCTTCAGGATCTTAAGTATTTGATTTATATTTGCGTTAAGGAAGATTATGCGTAAAAGAGGAGGGTTTTAGGATTTTGTGTGTAGTTAATATTTAAAATGAATATGTGAGGCTACTTGATAAGGATTTCGTAAGGATTGTGGAAATTTATTTAGGATTTGTTAAGGTTTTTTGTTAGAATAAAGATATAAATATGATGGCAATGGCAACGAATTGGAGTCGAGAGTCAACTGTTTATGTTAAAGGTATCGATGCTAATTTATCCAAAGCTCAGGCCCAAGGTTTATTTTTAGAAATCTGCAAATTCAAAAAATTCATGCTCTCAAGTAGTAAATTCGATAAATACATGACATATGCCCTAATTGAATATGAAGATCCTCAAACAGCTGAAAATGCTATATCTCTAATTTCAGGTAAAAAAGTAAACAATTTTACATTAGAAGCCTCAAAATACAAGCCAAAAACTAGCAAAACTATAGAAAACAAAAGTGAAGTTTACAATAATATAAAAGATAAAATTCAAGAAATCTATGAATTTGGGCTTAAAAGGATAGCTGCATCATTGCCAGTTCAAGAAAAAACAAAAGAGAATTTTAAAGTTGTGGTTGAAGAGACAATTAATATGGATATGCCTGTATCACAAGTTATGGAGATTTTAAGTAAGAAACTTGCAATGGATTGTCCTGAAATACTAAATAAAGGTAGGAGAAATCTAAGGAAATTAGGTATTGAACAGCTTTACTCGCTTTTATATGAAGATTCAGCTTGGGTTGCGTTTTTGGGTTATTTAAAGAATAATGATTAGAGATATATTTGGCATACTTAAATTTAGCATAGGAAAAGTGATAAATATGAAATGGGAAATAAAGTTTTGTAATATTCAAATTTGATATAATAAGTTTGTGATAAAAACAGCTTTCCTAAATTTAAATCTATAATAAATCCGAAAGTAATTTGAAAAATGCTAAAAGCCAATAAACTCTATAAAAACATAAAATAATCCACCCTAATTAAAACACAAAAACCCAAATATCATATCAAATCTTCCTAACCGTCTTCAAACCTATCAAAACCAAAAAAAAATATCATTCCTTCACATCCATCATCCAAACCATAATTTCGCATCCTTTCTCTAATCCCCAAGTCTTCTAAACCTAAAACCTCTCTCTAAACATCCAAATCCCTTTCCAATCACCTTAAAACCCATACTCTCTCAATAAACCCAAACAAAAAAAATTAAAAAAATCCTTAAATTAAGCCAATCCTACCATAACAAATATAAAATATCATCATGGTCATATTTATCCTATCTTTGATATCCCTAGTTCAAAGTTTACAAAAACCTGTAATTCTAACTTAGGAAGTGATTCTTATAGACCCAGTGCCAAGATCTGAGACCTCATCTAAAGTTTTTGACGTAAGTCCTTGTGGTGGGGCAAGACAAGGTCCATCTCATAGTCTAATAGAGCCAGGAAGTTATCATCCAGTAAGTTGGACTGTAATCCACCCTTCAGATGGGGCGAATTGCACACTAAGACTTTTACAAGCGGATTTGACATATACTCCGCTTTCTTTATATAACGAAAAAACTGATGCAAATGGCTGGTTTCCATGTGCTAGAAGGGAAACTTTCTCAGAAACAGTTTCTATAATCATCCCTCAGCAAGTAAAATGCACAGATTGCGCATTACAGTTTATATGCAAAACATATCAAGGGTCAATTTATCAGTGTATGGACATTAATCTTATAGGTGGGGTTTCACAAAGCTGTAAAGGTTTATGTAAAAATGGTGGGAATTGCGAAGGGAATCTATGCAAGTGTAAAAGTTCATATTCAGGAATGTATTGTGAATATAAGATTGATAATGGAGATGAAAGTGGAGGTGTAGGGATTTTTGTTGCATTTGTATTGTTTTTGATTATTGCATCAGTGTTGTTAGCTGCGGTGTTTTATTGGAAAAACCCGGATAAGATGCCGAAAGTAGCTGCGGATTTTATGGCTAAGTTTGGGTCGAGGAATGCTGAGGCTGATAGGGAAAGTGTGAGTTCGTCTAGTAAGTCTAGTAGGTCTTAGGGATAAGATAATAGAGTAGAATGATAAAAAAGTTAAATGGTTTTGATAAGGAGAATGGGAAGGTTGGTTTAAAAAAAATTGTAGGTTAAGGTTGGATAAATGCATGGTTTTAAGGGTAAATGGGTGGAAATGGAGAAGTGGGGATTTTAGTAGTAATTTGGTGTTGGAGTTTTAATATCTTGTTTAAAGTGGGATTTTTAGGATTTTAATGGGCGATTTTATTTGTGTTGTTGGAAGATTTTTTATGTTTAATGAGTTTGGATTAGTGTAAATATTAGAAAAATAAGATATTAAGATAGATATAACCAATACAGGTAAATGATATTAGTTTTACAATAAAAATTCATAATTACTAATATGCTAAATATATCATTATTTCAACTACATACATCACATTTTATATTCAACATCAACCCTTCTTGAGTCGAATATTTCCCAAAACAATTATTACAAAATTCATTTTTACAATCAAAATATCAAACCCATTCCAAACTAACAATAACAGGCAAATTCTCTTTATTTCCACAATAAAAAATTTCCTATAAAAACTCAAACAACCTTAAAATCCACTCGAAACCTTCTTTCCACCTCAAAAATCCTTAAAAGTATCTCCAGCCATCATATAAAAAAATCTACATCAATTCATATAAAATCATAAAAACCTAAGCCAACTTATCACAAAAACACCTCAAATCATCTAATCTCCAAGTCTCTCATAAAATTCTTTTAAAAAACAAAACAATAATTAGTCCTATAAAAAAAGTCTATAAATAATGTCTTCTGAGTATTCAACATTTGACTATAGCTATCTAAACAATAAAGGATATGCTTACTTCAAGCTCAGCATATTCTCAAGTTTTGAATCAGTAGTTTTCGAATCTTACATTGAAAAACTCATCTTCATCAACTACCCATTTTCAAGACTCCTAAATGAAATCACTTCAAAAATCCAATCAAAATACTCTAACATAATAGACTTCCTCAAGAAAGTAGAACGTAATGAAATAACCTACGACACTTATAAAAACATGCTACAAGACGAAAAGTTCCAAAATGATTTCAAAACTGTAGCAGAAAATCTTATAAGGTCAATAAAAATATCCAACTTCGCTGAAATCTTGAATATCGAAGTGATTTTGTTTACTATGACATCTGAAAAGCCAACAAAATATCGTAATTATGATGAATGCTTACATCTTCAAGTCCCTTTGCTTCATGTAGACCAAGAAGGACAGCCTTGTTATTATTTATTATCCTCATCAAATCCTTTATTATATCAAAAACCTAATGTTTGTTATTCTAACCAAGCAAAACTAACTAATAAATTCAAAGAACTCTTAGAAGTTATCCTTACAAGAAAACGTATACAATCTAGTCCTCCACAAAAAGTTAACAACTTTTACTCAAAACTTAAAAACCTTTCCCCGGTTATAACCCTTGATAACTCTAGAATTCTTTTTCAAGATTTCAAAACTGAGTCTGAACATGTTGAAAGACTTAATCCTCAAGACTTTCAAATGACTAATTCTTTTAATCCTCTACCTTTAGCATTGTTGCAATTTACGACAAAAAATGAAGGATTTGAAGAATTTACTAAAGTTCTTAAAGAAAACCCATTAACAAAAGCTATTGAAGAACAAGTTGGATCAGCGGCTATGTGTTGTTCTTGCAAAACAGAACCAGTTGTTGATGTTGGTTTCGAAAAAATATGCAATTGCTCATTGGGTATTGAATGTATAAAAAAAATTGGTGGGCAAGAGTTTTGTCCTTTGTGTCGATCAGCGACAAATTCAGTTGTAGTGGCGAGTTATTTAGAAATATTTTACTAAGTTTAATCAACCCTATCTTATGAGATTTTTATTTTTATGCTCATTTTTCTTGATGGTTTATTTTTCAAGGAATGATTTTTAGAACTATAGCTTGGTTTATTGTATTTGCAATTGTTGGGATTTTTATTTGTGTTTTGGTCTTTTTTTGAAGAGTGGTCTAGGATTTTGTTTTATGTTTCTAGGTTGAATATGCACTTTAGTTTTAGTTTTGATTTTCAATTTTTTTTTAAGGATTATTGATGAAAGTATGAATTTTTGTAGGAAAATATGGGAAATACTATGCAGGAATTAAAAAAATTAGCTGTTTGTACACCAATTAAGATTGAATTAATTTAGAAACTATAGGTTAAATATTTATTAGTTATGGTAATCATAAGGTTTTTTTGATAACAGGGATTATAAGATTATGCAATTTTTTAAGTTTTTTTTGTATGCTAGGAAGATATTTCATTAGTTAGGTTGAGTTTCAATAAGATATTGAAACTTATTTTTACTTAAGATTAAGATAATTACAATTTTAGAACATAGAATAATCTTTTAAAATATATAATTAAGACTTAAACAAACAAGAATTTCCTCCAGTTGCGCTAATAATCACAGGTTCCTGACTGAGTTTTCCCCCAGTACTATCAATCTGACTATCTTCAGACTCCTGGCTTTCTTCATCACTATTAATCCCATAAAGGTCATATGAACTAATCACAATATCTTGATCAACTTCTGATTCTGATGAAACATTATCAGAAAATTTCCCTTTAACCAAACTTTCTTCAGGTTTTTGTGAAAATGGGCTTTGTGCCTTATTTTTTTGTGATGTAATTTTATCAACAGTTGGTGAATTAAAATTGAACTGTTTGTTTTTTAATACTGTTCTTGCTGGAGGAGTAAAATCTCCAATTCTAGGCGAAGGTTTTTTCTTCCCTCTAAAATTAGCAGTACTCGGCCTCTCATCCTTTTGTCTAATCCTGGAGTTCGACGTCGATCTTGGCCGTTTCATTTCCGGGTTGGGGGTTTTATTTTTATTTTTCTTGATTTTTTTCTCTTGACCCTTAGTATCTGAAGTTCCATCAGAATAATTCCTCATATAAGAGTTCATGATATGTATAAAAAGTGGACACGAAGTAGGTAAAAAAGGTTGTGAGAATTCCAAAGCTTTTTTATGCCAGAGTTTACTTTCATGAGCCTGTATTTTTAAACTCGAATTACTCGCAGCTAAAAACCTAATTTCAGTAGCAACACAGAAATATGCAACAATAATCATAAGTATTTTTTCTAACATCCAATCTCTAGTAAGTTCAGCTTGTACTCCCATATTATTCTGTAAATCATAAATACTTATTGGATGTAAAAGCATCATATCACCAATATTATAAGAATGTATCCAATCATTATGTCTTTGAACACCTAATACTGTTCTCATATCAAGCTTAGGGGTTTTACTTATACGTATTCTTTTATTCTTAAGCTTGTTTATTATAAACTCAATATTAGGTTGAGCTTTTATTACAAGGTCATGAAATTTCACATATTGAGCTTTTTCAAAGAGTTTTTTAGATCCAGGTTTTAATGATTTTTGTCTATGTCTTGAGATATGATCAGCACATAGGATATAACAATCATTCATAAAATACTCACATTTTTTAACAGCTTGTTTACCATGTTCTAAAGCTATCTCATGTTGACCTAATTGTGATAATAATGCACATAATTGTATATGAGTTTTACATTCGTATTTATATCTTTTTATCCTTTCAGAGATTGTGTTTTTACTTTGAGACTCTTGGGATGATAATAATTTTTTGGTTTTCGTGTTGTAAATACATGCATCTAAGTAAGAAACACATTCTTCAAGCATACCCATTCTGATTTTATATTACTTTTGATAACAAAGGGCTGTGTTGTGAATTGTTACCATTATATATTCATGATCGACAATTCCTCCTTGTGTTGTCACAACTTCTAAGAGTTTTTCGTTATTGTTCAAGCTTTTAAGAGCTGATTCATAATTTTCTTTTTCGATATAACTTAGAGCATTTTCAGTGTTTTCGTGGAGGATTTTTGGCACTTCGCTTTCGGAAATTAGTTCTTCGAAACTTTCTTCCATTTATTTAAACTTTTCAATGAATTGCCTTTTTGTTGGAAAAATATTAGAAATTTAGCTTGTGGTTTAGGATAGAAAAAGGCTTTTATATGGGCTTTAAGAATTTTGGGAAAGAAAATTTTGAGGGTTTTAGGAATTTATAGGTTTTTTTTTTATGAAAAATGTGATGAATGGTTTTTAGTATTGGTTTTTGTTAAAGTTAATGAAGTTATGGGGAAATTTGATTATAATATATGAAAAATTCAAGACTGAAATTGTCGCTACCTAATGCGGATATGGTTTTGCCTGATTTGAATAAACAGAAAACTAGTAGGAGTAGTAAATTTAGAATGCTGTCCTATAGTAGTTCTAATAAATCTTATCCTAAAACCAATGACGCTTTAAGTCCAAAAATATCTTTTCAAATCAAAATTCCATCAAATATTCCACCTGAATCAAAAAGTATTTTAACTTCTGAAATTTTCAACCTGAAAGTATCAGAAGAATTCAAAAAGCTAAACAGTGCATTTTTTGATAACACTTCGAACAAATTATTTCATTCAGAAATTCTTACTGAGTTAACACCTAGTAAAAACACTGGGAATAGAACAGATGCACGTGTTCTTTTGGAATGGTTGGATTTTATGCTTAAAAAAGCATGTGAGGAAAAAAATGATGACCCTGATGGTTTGTTTGATATCGCAAATGAAATTTATTCAACTTTTTTAACTGCAACAGTAAGGCAAATTAGTGCGCAATGTAAAGAAAGAGGATTTGCTATTTATCGAGTATGGAAAGCATACCAAACACTCTTCAGCAAAGCTCTCGATATCTCCACTTCAAAAAATGCTCACCTCCAAGAAAAGCATCAAAGTGAAAAAAACCAACTCCAAAGCTTATTCCTAAACGAAATCAGTGAGCTCCATACTAAAATTGAATCTCTCACAAAACAAAACGAGGACCTGACAAAAACTTCTGAATCTATCCTCAAAGATTCCAAAATAAAAGATTCCCATGAAAAATCTATGCTAAACCGGATCAAAATTTTACAAAAACGATACAAAATTGTAAAAAAAGAATTTCTTATAGCAAAAGAAGATAACAGAATCCTTAAACTTAAATATGAAAACTTAGGTGCAGAAACTGAATATAATAGTGTTATTAAAAGATTAATAGTACCAAAAAGATTTAAAAGAAAAACTGAAGATTTATTAGAACAAGAGCTTCTTCGTGACCCTTTGATTTCAGAAAACTTTTCAGATGATTCAGATATTTTTGATAGATTATCTAGATATGGTAATTATTATAAAGATCGATCTATAGAAAGTCTTTTTAATCAAGATGATTTTCAAGAAAAAGCTGTAGAGACGTCGAAGTGTTTTTATATGGATCAATGGATTCAGACTGAAGTTGAGTTTTTATGTGGTGAAACTGTTGGGGTTAAAAAAAGGAAGGGTGTTATTGATATTGGAGCTCAGTATAAACAGAGACAGATAAAACCTATGTTTTTTCCTGATTATAAAATGTATAATAAAAGGACGCTTACACTTGAAGCTAAGAACTTGAATTTAAATACCCCCGAGCTCAAGAAAAAACACCTACACATCCGTAGACTCTTAAGCAACATTCGAGACGTAATATCTTATCAGGAGTGTAAGCCAAGAACTAAGCTACGAAGACATGCCCCACAACCACATCTTATCAGGACTTCTACAAAACCTCTCAAAAGCTTCATCAATTGTAGCATCCCATCCTCTCGAAACTATACCAGACCCCATAAATGAAATAGATGAAACAATCGATTACTCAAAAAAGAAAAAAATTATCCAATCTGTCATAATCGCTAACGATGAACAGAAATTCAATCAAAAAGAATCAGAAGCTTCAAACACTTTAAGAAAAATATCAAAAACTCCAGTTTACAAATTGAAAAATGTCATGTTTAAAAAAATGCTCCTAAAGCTTATATATTATTTTTATGAAGAAAGGGCAATTAAAGATAAAAGTATACAAGAAAACTTTTGTGATTTTGTATATGGAGCTTTAATGAAAAAATATATGATGAAAAAAGCTGCAGAAAGTAAATATAATCATTTATTAGCAAGTTGTGTAAAATATAAGAGTATTATAAGAGTAAGATTATTTGGTAGGTTTTTAGGGTTATATGATGAATTATCTACTGAGGATTTAGATTTTTTTATTGAGTGTTTGAATTTCTTACAAAATTCGCCTTCGGGGATTTTCTGTTTGAACCCTGAGAATGCTGAGATTATATTATTGCCTTATGTCAGGTGTGTGGAGTGTTTGAAAGCTTTTGAGAAATTTTTACCAAAAAAAGAAATCCCTTTACTTAGGGCAAAGCTTGAGAAAATGAAAAGGGAAGATAAAATCAATAAACCGGGTGTTGTGGATATGGATGAGTTTTTAGAACAACTTATAGAAATCCATAACGACCACACAAAAAGCACTAAACATTTTATGGATATAATCTATGGTGCTGCAGATTTAAATGATGATGGATATCTTCAATATAAAGAATTCGAATTACTCATGCACTTCCTTTCCTCCTTATCCTTCTCTGAAAACTTAGTAAAAACACTATTCGAAGAATACGCTGAAACATTTTTATCAGAAGAAGATGATCAAGTCAAAGCAATATCTTTTGAAAACCTTTGTGAAATGAATCTTAACTATAAAATTTTCAATCAAAATACTATAAAACAAGTAACAAAAGTCCGAACACCAGATGAAGCTTTAAAAAAACTAGAAACTATGTATCGGAATATTGATGATATAATCACTGAACTTTATTGGAGATTTTCTGAAACTCAGATGTGGGAAGAACATATAGAAGAATTGAATAATTTATTGGAGATAATAAAAGATAAACTGTTTTCTAAGAAAAATCCTGAGAAATCATATTTAGCTTATTGCTTGGTAGATTTAGAATCTAAAAGAATTTTGATTGAAGAGAAATGTAGGGAGATGATGCCGAGTATTGGTTTAGGTTTTTAAGAAGAAATTATTTAATTGTATTAGATTATAGGATAACTTTCATATACTAAAAATATAATCTATTTATTAGTTTGAACACTCTGAGCATAAAAAATAAGTTGCGCTAAATCTTGTCGAGCTTGGGCTTCATTAACATTCCTCAAAAACTCAGTTTCTAACAACTCAGAAGCTTTTTTCCTCTCTCCAGGTATTTTCCTCAAACAAAACTCAACAAATTGTTTAAACTGTGGAGACCAATTCGAATTTATATTAGGTTCTTCACGTCTTTCTATATTTAATCTAAGTTCAACCATATTCCTTGATTCTGAATATGGTGTCTTTCCTTCAGCTATTTCAAAACAAACAATACCAAGTGACCAAATATCAATAGATTCATCATATCTACTCATATTAAGAATCTCTGGAGCTGTCCATAATGGTGACCCAGCAAAAGTTTCTCTATAATCCCTTTCTTTAGTCAATTGAGCACTAAGCCCAAAGTCTCCAATTTTTACATTTCCTCTGTTATTAATAAAAATATTTTCACTTTTGATATCTCTATGTATATTATAATTCATATGAATATAACAAAGTCCTCTAGTTACTTCACGAAGAATATATGCTATAAGATACTCTTGTCTATTTACCCAGTATTTAAATAAATCTGTTAATGTAACATCCATAAGTTCAAGTAAAATTGCATAGAAATCGTTGTATTTATATAAAGCATAACATTCAACTATATTTTGACATGGTGAAAGAACACTTTTAGCAAATTCTTCAATTATACTTTCTCTATCACTTGTTGCTAAACATATTTCTTTTAAAGCAAAATAATTGTTTGTTTCCCTATTATAAACTTGATATACTGTTCCTGATGTACCCTTGCCTAAAATTCTGATTTTATTAAATGTTCGTTCTGGGTCATCTGATATTGGTATTATATAAGATAAATCTCGATTAATCTGTATAGTTTTTACTTCGTTTATTGAAGGAGGATTTGGACGTGAATTCAAAAGTGCTGGAAAAGTTTTGACTAGATCTTCCCAACAGTATCCTATTTTTAAAGATTTTTTCATGTTGGTTGGGTCAACAAAAAAACAGTCAGGGCAGAAACGATTTTTGCAATTTTTGCAGAGAAGTTTTTTTTGGAAAAATCCTCCTACAGGTTTATTGCATTTTTGATTAGAACATACACTCATTGTATTTATTATATGATGGAAAATAATAGATAATTTATAGGTTTTTGTATATGAAAATGGAAAAGATTGTTTTAGGCTAAATTGTCAATTTTGATATTGATAGGATAAGTGTTGTTAGGGTAAATTTATGATTTATGAAAAAGAGATTTTTTTGATAAAGGCTTGGGTATAAGATTTTGGTTATGATATTAAGTTTAGATTTTTTTATTTGGGGGTTTTGTTTGAGATGTTATGAGATTAGATAAGGTATTTTATGATATTAGGCTTTATTATGAGAGGGTTTTATAAGGGTATAATAGAGAATAGATTTATTAGGAATTTGGTAATCTTAGGTTTTATTTAAATTACCTCTCTAAATATGAATTTTTTCCAGCATTTTTGTTTTGCCTCGGATTATGATTTTTATACACACAATATATAAAAAATTATAATCCTATATTCAAAATTTCCTCAGATCATAAGATATTCATCATAAATAAAGATTCTAAAAAAATCAATATATATTTTATCATAAGACTAAAGGGTAACTTAAGCCAGAAAAAATTGAGAATCATGACTTGAAAGAAATAGCTTTAATGAGAATATACTAAAAGTGTCAGTTTCTCAGTGTAAACTCATTTTCCCTAATGATAAACAGATGAAACTAATAAATTTAAGATTTGAATTCAGTACAAAAAGCATAATAATTATAAACTTTATATCATATTCCTAATAAATATCAATAGCCTTAATATAAAAATAGTATCTAAACTATTAGATGTATTTTAAATAATTGGATAACAAATTGAGTCCATAAGAAAAACACAAAAATAAATATAATAAACACCCTGAGTTTTATTTAGGTTTTACAATATATTATTAAAACAAGTTATCACAAAAAACAGAGAACATTTTATTATAAAATGCAATACCTTCGATATGGTGAACAAGTAACCATCAGTGTTTCTGACTCATTAACTCTTTACTCTAAAGGTTTTATCGACTCAAGCCTTAAACTCGTTGATGCTACAAACAAAGACTACTTTTATTGTGTTTTCCGGGTTTTCCCTCAAACAATCCACTCTTTACAAACTGAAATCATGTCTCTTTCCACTTCTACAACTGCAGAAAACTTTAAAGATTCAGTGATTAGACTTAAAGAAACCGCTGAAGGCGAAATCAAAACCAATGTGCAAATTTATACAAATTTCGTCAATCAGCCTGTAAAATTTGGCTCCCTCATACAACTACAGCATTTAGCATCAGGTAAACTTTTGAGTGTGAATTCAAAAGAAAATGCTGATATCGAAAAAGACAATCTAAAAGTTAGCCTTGTTGACTTTTTTAGTGACGCTTCATTAATAAGAATCCTCCCAGCATTCAAATACCAAAAAGAAGGTGATGGTCTTATAACGTATAATGACCGTGTAGTCTTTGAAATTGTTATCCCAGAAACTAATAAAGCAGGTTTTTTACATTCAAGTTCTAATATATCCTTATATGACAATGAAGTAAATCTTTCATTTGATATAAAATCGAATTGGCGATTAAGTTTATATACAGGGAATAATGAAATTAATACCCTCTTATCAGGAAATCATTATTGGCTTACCCATTCAGAACTAGGTACTTCTATAATAAAACAAAGTAATCTTTTATTATTAAGTAACTCAAGTGATGATTCAAATGGAATATGGACTATCGAAAGCGAAAATAGTTCCCAATGCGAACAAATCAAATCAGGAGTCGCTTACCGGATTAAAAACTTCTGCAGTGGGATGTATTTAACCTTAAAAATCGAGTTTAAAAGAGGTAAAACCAAGTCAAAAGCTGCTTTATCATATAAAAAAGATATCTACAGCTTATGGAAATTCATTCATATTTATAAGAAAAAGAAGTATATACAAAAAGATGATATGTGTCATATTATAAATTGTGAAACTGGATCAGTTTTAGATGGAAATTTGAATAAAGAAATTCCTGTTTTGAGGAATTCGAATTATGAAACAGCATTTTTTAAACTTTTTAGATGTGAGGATTTGACGATAAGACAGACACTTTTGCTTATGAATTGTGTTGGACCGATTAAAATGTATGCTGAGTGTATTGGAGATTTAGGATCTTTGGATTTGAGGGTTAAGGAGTTTTTAGTGTGTTCAGAGAGGATGAATAAGTGCTTGGAAACTTTATCGTTGTTTTGTAGTAATAAACTTATTGGGGTTATTGATTTCGATAGGCAACTAGGGCAGATTAAACAGGCAAGGCAGAAGATATTGAAGGAGCAACAGTTCATTGAACTACTAACTGACATTCTTTCTAAACTAAACGTCGATTTCCTACATATAAAATCCTCAGAAGGGACCTTTCTTTCCTCCCTTCTCGAAAAAGTTATCCATATCACTGAGAAAATCTATATGATCCTAATAATCATCTGTAAAAACAACCCCGATAACCAAATCTTTGCATACAATTTCATCGATATCTACAAACAACATTCTAATCATTATCAAATTGTCACAGGTCTAATACTCTCAATAGTCGATAATAATGAAAAACTCTTATACTCTATTTCCCGTCCACCATGTTCTTTAATTCAACATTATACTTGGCTTCTAAGAAAAAACAATATGACAAGAAAACCACATTTAGTTCATTTTTTAAAATGTATTTGTTTATATAATGGGGATAGTGTTAAATTAACTCAAGAAAAAATTCATGAGCATTTGTTTGAAAACACTGAAACATTTACAAAAGCTGTTTTAAGTACAGTTTCACAAGGAGATACACTTGGGATTGTCTTACCTGGGGTTAATGGAGAATATTCGATATTACTTGATGAATGTTTTACTAATTCAAGTATATCAGAAAAACATCGGATTCATATTTTGTACTTTAATCGAATGTTAGAATTGTTTGCAGAATTATGTAGGGATAGGAATTATACGTGCAAAGGGTCGCTTAAGGATTGGTTTCCAGTGAATGTTNGTTTTACTAATTCAAGTATATCAGAAAAACATCGGATTCATATTTTGTACTTTAATCGAATGTTGGAATTGTTTGCAGAATTATGTAGGGATAGGAATTATACGTGTAAAGGGTCGCTTAAGGATTGGTTTCCAGTGAATGTTCTCCTTCATTATATTTGGGATACTAATATTTCTACTGACCTTCGGGCAAGTTTTGTTAAATTAATGCTAACCATGTACATCGACTCACACCCACGCCACGAAGAACGCCTTCCTGAATCAGTAAAAATCCTCAGCCTCCAAGACAAAGAAGACCCAGGGCTTAAATACAAAAGTTTATTCACTTTCCTTATCATGGACACATCCGTTGAAGCTATCCGCAAAAACATTAAAAAATACACTGTTTTTAAAAGAGACAAAGATTCAAATGCACTTGGAAGAATCAGATTCAAAAATGAGCAACTTATAATGTATAAACTAAAAGAAGATCTTATAGAATATATGAATACAATTATTGAATCAACTACTTTTGATGAACTTTTATATGAACTTATTGTCTTAGGTGGATATTTAGTGAGATTTAAAGTGATTTCTAATGTAAAAAGTATTGCAAGGGATAGTGTTGGGATTCTAAATACTGAAGATAAAGAATTTATATATTCAGAATTGGATTTAGCTAGACTCCTTCGTCCACTTTTCCATCTAATAAAATATTCTAGAATGCATAGAACGTTAACAAAAAGACGTACAGGTCTGAATCCTGAAAACCAAAAAAAATCGTCAAAATCTTTGATACCAGAAATTTCTAATACGGTTTTTGATAATTTTGAACAGTCGCCTATGGCTGAAGCTTTGAAAATGTTTACGAATTATGTGAAATCAGCAACTACAGCAGAAGAAATTGATGATGGATATGAATATAAATGTAAAATTGAAATATGTAAAATATTGGAATATGTGCTAAATAGTCGAGTTGATTTTCTTATAAATAACATAATAGCTTGGTTTAATACAGCGATTGAGCTTCATTCGGTTGATGAGTTTTTAAAGCTTTTTCCTAGTTTATGTACAGATTTGGTAGAAAAAAAGAATATGAATTATCAACTGTTTACTGAACCTGAAGTGAAGGAATTAGACTTTTATATGCCAAATGCTTTACCTGAACTTATAAGACAGTTTGTGGAAAGTAAGGATTATGAGCTCCAGACTTTGTTGCTTAAGATTATATTCAAATCTTTTTACATTAGAGCTAAAATGCTGAAACAAATCAGTAGGATCCAAGTCATAACCAATAAAGAAAACTCAGAAGTTTATGTCTGGGTCAAAGAGAAAATCCAACTAATAAAGCAACTTGCTGAACAATCTGAACTATGGCTTTATTATTGGAACCAAAGCGGTAGTACAAAAGAAATGTCAATAGAAAAAATCATCCTTTTACGAGGAGCATTTGAAGATATAATAGAATCACTAGACAACGAATCAAAAGTAGAATCCGGTGAACTAATCCGAGGTACATCAGGTAAAATTAACAAAAACCGACAAAACATCTATTTTAATATGGGCATCCATAGAATCCTTATAAGTTTATTACAAGACTCAATGCAATCAGTATCTGACTTATACCAATCTTCATCAAATGATATAAAAAATGAAGCAAAAGCTCGTTACAAAGTTTTATTCACAGCATGTCATTCATTACTTGAAAATTTAACTATGAATAACAGTAAAATCCAAGAAAGTATGCATAGATCCTTAAATGTATTTTTAGCATATATTCACTTACCTCTTGGCCAAATTGACTTGATAAGTGCGATTTTTAAAGGAAATGAAAAAATTTGTAAACAAGTTGATGAAAGTTTGCTTAGAACTTTTACTGATTTGATAAGAAAATATGGTCGACAAGCCAAGTTTTTAGACCTTTTTGAAGTGATTCAGACTGTTAAAAATGAAATTATAGTCGACAACCAAAGAGCTGTTGTAAAAATCCTCCTTGAAGGGGATTATCATTATACATGTTATATGGTCTCAGGGGGAACAAACAAATTTAATATAGAAATTAATGAAGAAAGTGCGGCTCTTGTTGATGGGTATACAGATGAGCCATTTTTATACCATTCAAAACTTATTGAAATCCTGTCTATAAGCGCATATGGGAATTCAGGAGTGTATTTGACTGAAATGAAATGTCAGAAACTCATAGGCCTTGAGTATATTTTTGAAATCCTAAGCTTAAAAGATCAGTCTTTTTATAACTCCCTATTTATCCCAATGCTGAAATTCTTCTTCCACGTGTATATCGACACTGAGAAAATTAATGAAAATGTTATAAACAGTCCACTTCTAATGAAATTCATAGGAAAACAAGCTGAAGAGCTCCATTTAACATTTTTCCTTAACACTGACGATTTTATGATCATCGAGCTCATGGTCGATATAATCGTTAAATACAGTACTCTTTATATAAAAGGGGAGTTTTTTGATTTAACTTACGACACTATAAAAGGGTACATCGAAGTGCTTTTAGAGAAATTCGAAATCCTCACCGAATCTTCAATCAACCCAAAAACCATAGAAAAAATCGAACTTCTAGGAACAAAATACAATGTCGAAATCCCCCCAGTAATCCACATTGGTGACCATGAATTAAACATGCCTACAACTAACATNTTTTAGAGAAATTCGAAATCCTCACCGAATCTTCAATCAACCCAAAAACCATAGAAAAAATCGAGCTTCTAGGAACAAAATACAATGTCGAAATCCCCCCAGTAATCCACATTGGTGATCATGAATTAAACATGCCTACAACTAACATGACTAAACTTAGAGGCGCATGGTCAGATTTCAAAAATGATATTTTATATAATGAAAACCTTAAACCTTTACTTAAAGCAGAAAAACAAGAACTCAATACTATTGTGACAAAAATCTCAGAGTTCATGCCTATATTGACTACAAATCAAATCATTATTTGCATGCTTGATTATGTTAAAAACTTCTCAATGTATAAACCTAAAGTATCTTTACTAAATAAAGTTCTTATGTTTATGGTGTACTTTTTATCACATGGGGAAGATAATGAAGAATTTATTGATACAATCAAAACACAGCTTAATGAACATGGAATTGTTAGGACTATCATGGCATTACTTTGTGACCCAAATACAGGGCAAAAAACATTTTTTTATCTCCTTCGGCTTAGTTGTGAGCTTTTGGAAGATGGGAATTTCCTTATCCAATCCAGTTTCCTCAGTTACTTTTCTACAAACGAAAGCTCTCAAGATTTCTTCCATAAAATACACATTTATTTATTAAACTTTACAGCAACTTCTAAGAACATATGGGGTAAAAAACAAGTAATTTTCAAGAAAAAAATCTCAGGTTGTAAAATTGTCTTAAGGTTTCTCCAACTTCTTTGTGAAAACCATAATGAAAGTTTACAGAATTATCTTAGAGTACAACATAATGCAAGACATAGTTATAATCTGATATTAACTGTGATATTTTTATTAGAAGAGTTATTGAAAAAATCTAATGATTATCATTTTTTCGAAATAAGCCAATGTTTCGACACATTGACTGAATTAATTCAAGGACCTTGTAAGAAAAACCAGATAGCTATAGTTGATAGTAAGTTTTTAGAAATAGCATCAAGGTTGTTAAGTTTTGATGAAAAATGTGATAGTATGTCGAAATATCATTTACTCAAAGAGGAAGTTTTATCAACTTCAGGTAGTCGTGATGAATTTAGTGCAAATTGCTTAAAAGGATGGATGCTGGCTCATTTGAAATATAAATGCATGATCACTTTATTAAGCCTTCTTGAAGGACAAAATGATAATTATGTTATAACAAGACTGATTAGAAGTTTGAATCTTGAAGTTTTAAAAGAAAATATCATAAGTATATACTTTTCATATACTGATATGTATCCTCCTGGGTATTATGAAGATGCTATTTTTAATCATCATGAAAATAATTCTAAATACAATCCTCATTCTTCTGTAGAATATGAGGAAAATCCTGAGTTTTATCAGTTGGTAATTGAAGTTGGGTTTATGGTTTATCATTTGATGTGCCATTTTAAAGATAATGATGATCCTGAGAATAAAAGGATTATAAAAAATGAACTACCTGATTTGTTGGTCCAAGAGGAAAAAAATGCATTTTTCGGAGCTAAGCTTTTAGGAGATCTTGGGAAAATAGGTTTAGGGTTTTTGAAGACTGGATTTAGTGCTATGAAGAAAATTGTTAAAAAACAAAAATCGAAACTTGAAGTTACGGAAACTGAAAAGTTTAAGCTACTTTCTGATGCTTATCAGTTTTTTCAAAGAAATACTGGGAATATTGAAATTATTTTTAGGGATGAGATTTTTAGGATTTACTTTTGGATTAGGCCTGAAGGACATTATATTACTGAGGATCAAAAAGAAAATTTTCATTTTTATGTTGATAGGAGTTCTGATAAAGCTAAGGTACAGTATTTGCTTATGAAATCAGATGATATGATTGAAGAGATGATACATGAGTTTAAGTTAGCCAAGTTTTTTAATAGATACAAACTTATCGCTTTAGTCGCTGCAAATGTTCGTGTATGGAAAGACTTAGCATTCATAATGACTCTCTGTTTAAATTTCATCATAATTTCCTCATTCTATTCCAACTCATCAGGCAGAGCAAATGGTGAAGCTTTCATGTATTTATCAGGAAACGAGAAAATCACCCAATCTTTAATAAATGTATTTGGCAGTATCCTCATGGGATGTTCATGTTGTGTTGTATCTTTTTTCCTTTTAAAAACAGCTCCAGTCCTAATAGCCCGTGGTTGGCGTAATCTTGAATCAACATCAAGAGAACAGAATTGCTTGTTCCGTTTATACACAAAATGCAAAAATGGGATTTTAACTGTTTTTTTCGCTTTAAGCAATGTTGACGTACTTTATCAAATCTGTTTTCTTATATTCGCTATTTTTGGTACAGCAGTTCATCCATTTTTTTTTGCATTCCATTTACTAGATGTTTTATATCGTTACCCAACATTACAAAGTGTTATAAAAGCAATAGTTATCCCAAGAAAAGCCCTTTTATTATCTTTTATGCTGATTCTAGTCCTTTTATACCTGTTTTCTATATGGATATTCTTAGCTTTTAGTAAATATTTCGAAGAAAGTGACTGTAAAACCATGATCAGATGTTTTAAACTAGTTTTTGACCAAGGGCTTAAATGTGGTGGGGGTATCGGTGACTATGCCAACAACTATTTCAGTCCAGTTTACAATGATTATTTCAAATTTTTCATGGATACTTTATTTTTTATTATAATCAATATTATCATGCTTAATGTTATACAAGGTATTATTATAGATACTTTTGCTTATCTTAGAGCTATGACTGAAATGAATACTGCCGATAGAGAAAACAAATGTTTTATTTGTAGTTTAGAAAAAGAATATATAGAATATGCGACAAATCGGCCTATGAGTTTTCATACAACATATGAACATAATGAATGGAATTATGTTGCATTTATTAATTACTTAAAAGTTAAAGATCCTAATGAATTAACTGGGATGGAAAGTTATTTAAGTGATTTAATTGAAAAAAATGATTGTTCGTGGATACCTCAACAAAGGTCGCTGAGTATAAAAATGAAGAAAGATGGGGAGGAAAATTTGTTGGGGAAAAAATTGGTGGAGGTCGATAGGATATATACAACTTTAGAGAGGGAAATGAAAGAGACGAAGAAAATTTTTACGGAGTACTTGGAAAGTAAACATATTTTGCATAATCCTGGAGAGGAGAGAGATAATGATTAAATTGATAATAAATTTTAAAGGAATTTTATGGGTGGATTGAAAATGGGGTATTTGATGCGGTTTATACCCTAATTATCAAATAAAGTCGTATTTTTCAAAGAATATTATTACAAAATATCACCCGAAAAGTTAAATCTTACTAAAAACTCTTTTCATCCCTACGAAATTCTTANTCAAAGAATATTATTACAAAATATCACCCGAAAAGTTAAATCTTACTAAAAACTCTTTTCATCCCTACGAAATTCTTATTTGTATCTCTAAAATAAATCTTATTAAATTGATCATAAATAATTTTCTTCTCTCAACAATTTCGTTACCTTATAAGTGTCTTTCATATTAAATTCTTTCTTGTGTATTTTCCATAATTTCATCAATCTTTCTAATCAAAAACTTACAATAAAAATATATATAAAAAACAATGGAAAAAGGTTTATACATTCACTCTTCAATCAAGTCAAAAGGTTCATATAAAGATTGGCCAATAGTATTAAATACTTTTCGGTCTAAGCATTCATATAGAAATAGTATAAACAACTTTAGCCCAATGGCCAAATACAAAGATGATTCAACAAATATCCCTATAAAACTTCCTAATATAAACAGAACAGCTCATTTAAGTTTTTTTGATAAAGTTTCGAATGAATATACAAAATTGTGCTTAACAGGATGTAAAAAGAGGATTGAAGAAAAGTATTTTAAAACAACCCCAAGACGTAGTAAATTGAGTACTATAAAAGCTATGAGGGAAATTGCATTAGGGACTGATTTTGTTGATGATGATGATTCAGAGTATTTTTTAGACTAATTTAAATAATCTGCTCAATATGTTATTGTCAAAATAAATAATTTTAGACTTGGAAAAAAGATTGGGGAATAGATATTTGCCGATGTGAGGAGTTTTTATTGGAATTCAAGATAAGAATAATTGAGAAAAAAGTATTTTGAGATGTAATGCTGGCATATGGGGAATGGTTATGTGAGATTTTGATTGAAATTTGTTGAAAGATCGGTGCTTTAATATGATAAAAACCTTGAAGAATTTTTTTTGGATATTGGGAATTCAGGTTTTGATATAAAAAAAAATATTAGATTTTTTTTTACTATGTGGATTTCACTTTTTGTCTGTTAAGATTACGATTTTTTTTTAGTTTCTTGTCTTATCTGTAAAAATTATGAAACGCTTGGGTTTAGTTAACATTAGAAGATACGCATTTGCATAAAGATTTTAGGATTTCAATAAAATTGGATAAGAAACATAGAATTTTAAAAGAAGAGGTGTTTACATTGATAACCAATTAAATAGAAAAAAAATTTAGATTATCTTATTTAGCTGATAATACTTCGGCTTTTTTAAGTTTAAGGAAAAAATATTAGAAACAAGAGTTTTTGTTATAAATTGTGCTACAAAGAAATATTTTAGTTAGCTTTGCTGACTTATAGAGGAAAATATTGACATTTTTAAAACTAGGTAGTTTTAATAACAATAGATGCATTTTAAAATATAATAGACTTTGTGTCCTATTAAAGCATTTCTGATTTTAATGAATAAAAAATCTTCATCAAAATCCAAAAACAACAACTTCCATAAAACCATAAAAACCAATAAAATCCATACAAAACCTAAAATAACACAATCAAAGCCACGATATAAAAATGTCAGAAGATGAAGATACCTTTGCCTGCCCAGGAATCCAAGACTGGCTAAACGCAATCTCACAAAAAAACTGGTACGATGTGATGACGACAAACCACGACGAGCTCAGTTCCGAGTACATTGAAATCATAGCNATGTGATGACGACAAACCACGACGAGCTCAGTTCCGAGTACATTGAAATCATAGCCGAATTTGCAACGCTGATCCAATCCTCTCTAAGAAAAGCATCTAAAAATCATACAAACATAAAACAAACCTTGCATTACATGCTTAACTTTAAACAACAACTTCCAAATGTAATCGAAAACCTTTCCTTATCCGTCTCATCTGATGCATCTCCAGATCTAATATCTCAAGCAAAGAAATCTGAAATGGAACAAGTTGTAAGTAATCTTTTTACAAGAGTTATGAGTATATTTCAAAAAGATAATCGTTCTGTAAATGACTTGTATAATGATATGGATATAAACAAAGATGGGAAAATCAAGTTTGAAGAAATGCGTACTGAGTTTTTGAAATACGATTCAAGTATAACAATTGAAGAATCAAAAGCAGTTTTTGATATACTTGATGGGAATAAAGATGGGTTTGTATCTTTATCTGAATTGACAAAAAGAATGCGATTTATTAAAGAAAAAGCTGATTTAGAACAAACTGACCCGTTGTCTTGTTTGATAGTATCAAAACCATTAGACCCTGAGTTGATACATGGGAATTTGTCTGTTATGTTGATTAAAGCTGAAGGGTTGAAACCAGGAGTTCATTCAGTGAAAATTATGGTTAATGATTTTTTAGAGTATTTGACCCCGGATACTAATGAAACTAATCCATTTTGGAATTTTAGAGCTGATTTTTTCTTTGAAAACAGACTTGAAAAAGATCTGCCGTTGCTGGTGGATGTGGAGTTGATGAATAAGAATAAACTTGAGGGTATTGGTTCGTTTCAATGGAAAAAAGCTATGAATAATCCTAATGAATTCTCGGTAAAAACTAAGGTTGTTATTAAAACTTCAACAGGACAGGCTAGGGGGAGTTTGCATTTTCAGGTTATGTGGACACCGATTTTTGTTAGGGTTTTAAGTGAAGAAGAAATTGAAAGGAGGAGACAGTTAGAAATGAAGATTATGGAAAGACAACAAGGAAATACTGAAACAGAAGGGGACCTTTTTGATTTATCAGATGAAGAACTGGCTAAATTAGAAAAAAACGAGCCTTTTAGTATGACAAAAGAATTCGAGTTGGCAGAAAAAGAAATCAGGGAAATTGAAGAAAAAGCTGAAGAGGTAAAAAAAGCTAAAGAAGACAAAAGACGCAAGTCAGTCAGAAGTCCTATAAAAGTTGGATCATCAATAAAATCTTTATGCCGAGATAACAGTTTAGCTTCTAGCGAAAAAGCAGCACCATATACTTCTCAATCAATTATCTCAGACGATCATTACCTCAAAAGATCAGAAGAAAGTTTAAGAACTGATGATGGATTTAGTATCGACAATGAAACTCATGGGAGCATAAACAACCCTTATTCATCAATACAATCTTTATATAATCCATCAACTGAAGATTTCCTTAAAAGTGAAGATGAAGCTAGTAAAAGCATAGAAAAAAAAGAAACAAAACATGAAGAACCAACTAAAATTAGACATATTGCAAGAGAAACAACTGATAACAAAAATAGAAACCCTAGTGTTGGAAAACATACAATTCATCAAAGAAGTGATAGTAAAGGGAAATTAAAAAGTCCTATGAGAAAAGATGAGATAAAAAAAAGCACATTGGCTGAACCTCAAACGAGTGAACATTTAAGAAATAGAAGTTATAGTTATTTAATGAAAGTGGCTACTGTTACTGTAGAACAAGTTGTGAAGAAGAAAATCAGACAACCTAGTATTGGTGCTCAAAGTTTTAATGTGGTTGTTAAAAATAGAAAAACTGTCGACCCATCGATCACCCCTTTGCCGAAAGATGTTTTGTCTAAGATTCCCCATTTGATGAAATCACAGAATAATTAGTTATGATAAATAGTTTAGATTTAGGGAAAAATCTGATAATAAAATGGATTGGAATTCTTGGGAAGTCTTTGAGAGCGTGTTTTCCGACAAGTTCCTACAGACTTCTTCAGAAGTCCACAGCCTAGTATCAAATGAAAGCATAATATGTATAGGTTTAAGAAATGGGATAATCCAAATCTACGACCTGGATACAGAAGATCAATATGAGCTTAAAGGTCATAATTCAACAATAAATGCTTTATGTTTAGATGGATTTCGCCTTATAAGTGGAGGACAAGATTCAAATATCATATTTTGGGATTTAGAAAGTCGAAGTCAAGAAGCAAGTTTACCAGCACATACAGGGGTTATAACATCATTAGCTATAAATGGTGAACTTGCATATTCATCAGGAGTAGATTGTAAAATGAAATCTTGGAATTTATCTTCAATAGAAAAAGTAGGGGAAATTACGTTTGTATCTTTTGCTTGTAGTATGAAAATCAATAATGAGAATATTTTTGTAGGGTTTGAAGATGGGAATATTGAGGTTTATGATATAGTTTTGAATAAACTGAAGACTTTTTATGGTCATTTGGATGCTGTGTGGTGTATTGATTGCTTTGCTGATATTATGGTAACTTGTAGTTATGATGGGACGATAAGATTGTGGGATATACAAAGTGCAAATGGGAGGGTTATTGGAGAACATGATGGAGTTGTTAATAAAGTAGCGATTTTTGACCCATCGACTGCAGGGATTCCTTTGATTATATCAGTTGGGTCTGATTGCCTAGTTAAAATATGGGCTTTAGATAGTTTAAAAGAGACTATTGAATTCCACACAGCAGCTGTTTCATCATTAACGGTATTTGATATGTATTTTGTCACTGGGGGGTTTGATAATAAAGTTAGGGTTTGGAGTTTATTGAATCTAATTAAACAGAAGACTTTGATTAGAACTTCAAGTGATATTGTTGATTTTGTCCCAATATCTAACACGCAGATTGCAACGGTGGAAAAAGGAAGCATTTTTATCAACTCAAGTCTTTTTATTGAGTCTAATATAATTAGTGCTTTAAGTGTTTCTGATGATGGTAAGACTTTGATTGTATCTGAAGGGTCTGCAATTAAATGGTTTGATTTAACAACAAAAAATGAACTTAATTCCATAAACATCGGTGAAAGGTCAAATTCTTTAATAAGCTTTAAAGATGATCTTTTTATCTGCACTGAAAATTTTACTTTTAAATACTCCCAACAAAAAGGCTTAGAAAATCTGCACTGAAAATTTTACTTTTAAATACTCCCAACAAAAAGGCTTAGAAAATCTTATCCCAGGAGGTAATAGCCTTGATGTAAACAGCAAATACATAGCAAAAGCAAGTGAAAAACTAGAACTTTATGACCATTTTCTAAACAAAATAGGGGAAAATCAAAGAAAATACTTATCCATAATGTTTTCTAAAAACACAGAAGTACTTTATGCATCAACCGAATCAAGTATAATCTTATTATCCTTACCAAGTCTATTAAAACTATGTGAAATTCATATTTTTAAAGGTTTTAAACATATGAAAAGCACTGGGCAAGGTAATTTCGCCTGCTATAGGAAGTATTTATGTACATTTCCTCAATACGATATAGAAAAGCAGATAATGTTGCCAGATTAATACTAAGTAGNAAGCAGATAATGTTGCCAGATTAATACTAAGTAGTTATGATTATTAGATAAAAATAAATATAATGAAGTTTACTAGTGAGATCATCAAAGAAACAGGGACTATTTTAGCTTTTACATGTACTAAAATCCCAGAAAGCCCAGTATTTCTTTATGCATCAACAGTTCTTCTTACACTTTTAGGCTTTTTTTTAAAGCAGGCTATGATTATTTTCCCTATAATCTACCTTATATCAAACTATCGCAATGCTGTTATCAAGGAAACTCTTTATATAATCAAAGGTCTTGGGTTACAAATTACTAAATTTACACGTGCAGGGTCAAGTTCTAATCTTTTTATTGACTCTAATGAAATACGTGAAGTTATTATTAACGAAACCTTAAGTCCATATGATGTTCAGATTAGACTTGGGATAATATTGACTAAAAGTACTAAATTGATTGTCCCTTTTGAGGGTTTTGAAATTTCTTTAACTCAGGCTAAACAGGTTTATCAAGGTGTACGAGGTACATTACTTAGTTAATATATAGAATTTTAAGATAAGAAATTGTTATTAGTATTGAAAAAAATAAACATATTATTGTTGTGTAATAATAATAGTTTCGGGTTTTTTATATTGATTTTTTTTGTATTGTATTGTTTTAAAATTTTATGTCTTTCTTCACATTTTGATTTTTTTGTGATAAAGTTTGCATTTTCAATATAAAAAACTTAGGTTTTTGGGGTTTTATAATTATAGTTAGGATTTTTTTAATGAGATAGTGGCTCTGTAAGGAATTAGCTTATATGCTTTTGAAGGCTATTAAAATATTGGAATTATGATGATATGCTTTTCTCAGTTTTATAGGATTTAAATTAGATTATTTAAGAGTTTTCTTTATGATTTCGCTTTATTTACAATTTGCCCCAGCAATCTTCAAAAAAAAAAAAATAGTCATTAACCCATGCTAAACTTTGTAAAAGCATTTATAGGGATTAAAGCAAAATTGAGCAAAAATAGCTACACAATTGAAAATCACTGCAACTAAATTAAGTTCACTCCAGTTTTGAGTATTTTCATTGTTAACACTCTCAATTATTAAAATTGGAATAAGTCCCCAAAACAAAGAGCAAAAGTTGTATAAAAGAATAAAAGTTTTTAATTTTCTAGTTAGTTCGCATGTATGTCTTATAAATTTTACTAAATCTTTACTTAGATAAATTTTAAAAAAGAGTTTTGGTAACTATAATACAAGTTTACCCATACAATTAATTTATATTTCCAATATAAAGTTTAATAGGTTGTAGTTAAGGTAGCATGATTTAAACCTTGTCTGATCGGGGTTTGTTTGTCGTATGATCTCTTTCTTTAGGCAGATTCAGTATATTAAACCACTTGTTGTCTCTGATTATGTGACTTTTTATTTGGTTCAGGAGGTCTTTACTGTTTCTTTTCTTTAGCATCAAAATGATGGAGGCAAGTCTTGTGTTCACCTTTTTTTCTTGAAGAATCCAGCTTTTTTAGGAATGTCTTGTAGTCCTTATAGTGTTATTCCAATATAAATCTTAGATAATTATCTACTTTATAATCATAATTGGTATTAAATCATCAATGCTAGTGATTTCTACAGGGATTCCTTCATACTCTGTTGGGTATTCTTCAACTGTACTAGAAACTCTAGCAATATGTTCTTCTTCATCAAAATACGATTTAAGTTTACCCATTTCCCATCTTCCTTTCTTCCTAATCCCATCTTTATTTACTAGTTCCCCTTCACCATCTTCTAAAAAATTCACAATTTTCCCTTCATAATATGTTAAATCTGAATATTTCAGCACCCCTACACCAATATTTCCATTAAATTCTCCAACAAACTCTTTACCATCATTAAATTTGACAATACCTTGGCCAAAAATTTCCCCATTACGAAATTTCCCTTCATAACGCCAATCTTTACTTGTTAAAACCCCTTTGCCATTACGTTTTTTATTGTTGAAACTCCCTTCGTATTTATCCCCATTTGGACTTGTTTCTATACCTTCTCCTAGGACTTCAGATTGTAGGAAATTCCCTTGTATTGATCTTTCATCTGAAAAATGATAGACACCAGCACCTGCTGGAATACCTTCTTTCCATGAACCTTCAAACCAATCTGTATTGTTGTATATAATCCTTCCTTTACCTTTTCTTCCAGAAAAATCGTAATATCCTTGATAAACATCTCCATTAGGATAATAAATTGTGCAAAATCCTTCAGGTCTTTTATCTTTAAGTGGACCAAAATAAACACTCGAATCATTGAATAAAAAATAAACTGACCCTTCAACTATATTATCTACAGGAGGTAAAGATGATAATAAAAACTTCACTTCAGGGGAAACATATGATTGTGCCATTTCTGCCAAATCTTGTTCAGATTCAGAGGAATATGGGGAATTTACTTCATGAAAATCTTTTATTGATGAAGTCAGTGATGTTTTCGGTGATGGCAACGGTGATATAACATTTAAAGTATTTCTAGCAAGTTCGCTAAAATCCATAATAATTTTTCCAGGGGGGTATTCAGAAACATAATCATTCAGTTCAGGTAAAACATCAATAGTTGGTATTACAGTAAAATTATCAGTCCTAAAAATATGTTGCCTTTTCTGTATCTTCTTAAAATAATTCTGCTTTTTTCTTTCAGTTAAATCTTTATACCAATCCAACATCCATAATCCTTTAACTTTTTTTCTTTGTAATGCTACTTTTTTTCCTTGTAAAGCTATATCATTTCCATTAACACCCCAAAGACCATCTTCACATACTGAACTATAAACATAAATACATCCTTGATTTTCTAATAAACTAAGAACATTTTGGCTTATTTTCCCCCCTAATCCATCAAAACAGTATTTAGGTTTTAATATTGAACATATTGTTTTTAATTCATTTAAATAGTTGCTTTGACAAGTTGATACAACATATTTTGCCCCTAATGATATAAGTTCTTCGGCTTTATCTTCAGTACGGACTATGTTGATACATGTAATGTTTTTAGAATTGCACCATCGCTGGAGCATTTTACCTAAAGTTGAACTTGCAAGGGTACTGATAATACAAGAGAGTTTTTTCTTTTTGATAAGCTTCCCGATCATGACCATAGTTAAAGGGACTAGCATTAAGGTCGAAGCTTTAATGAACCCGAATTCTTCACTTATGGTACAACAATCAGCTAAGTCACTAAGAACATATTCACTCCATGCACCTTTACCGTTTTTCTTCAAGAAACACACCTTTTTGCCTTTGAGTTTCTGAGCTCTGAAACTCGAACCTGTTTTTACTATAAGACCTGCCCCTTCATGACCTGGGATCCCTGAAAATTTCCCAAGTGCTCCTCGCATATTCTGTTTTGTATTTTGTATGTCGAGTCGATGAATTGGGGCACATACTGTTTTAATTAATACTTGATTATCTCCGGGGATTGGAATTGGGACTGTATCAAGGAAACATTCATGCTTTTCTGATACTGCAAGAGCTTTCATTAAAAGTTATATTTAATTTTCTATCGATATATAAATAAAGTGATTAGATGGTTTAGAAGGATATAATAAAAAGACAAAGTTTTTTTTTTGATGTTTGCAAAGGGTTTTTAAATGATTTTAAGGAATGGGAGATAAGATAATGAGCTTTGAAGGTTGAATAAAAAACTTTTAAATCAAATGTCATGTTTTTAGTATAAAAGTTTTAATATTTTAAACTATACTAGTAAAAGCTTGAAGTGCTAATTGAAATTTGGCTAATTTTTTTATATATATTTATATGCTTATGATAATTAGATTCATTTAACACTTTGATAATTATTTTTTACTAACGCATTTTGATTTTAAAAGAGTATGACTAATAGTTTTGTGTAATTAATTTACAATACTACTGTATAGTTCTTTTAGTAATATGATATATTAGAGAAAATATTAGAATAGTAGACTACCTGAATTATAATCATAAACATATTTTTGCAAATCATATTATTTAATGCTAATCATACTCTTCAACAACTGCTATGCAAAAATTTTATTCTCAACATAACCTTAATGAAATTCCTTATAAAAATAATTTACCCTCCAACCATCTCGTTAGTCACATGCTACATCAATAATTTATCTAAGATTCTTGTAGATAAAAGAAAAAAGTACTTAAAATCTTAATAATTTTTTTAAATTAAACTATAAAACTAACTCATAATCAATTAGAAAATATAGAAATACAAAAAATCCTAGAATCCTATACTATATATAAGAAACCTTGATAACAGAAATCATTCACCCTGCTAAAAAGAAAAAAATGCTCTACGTTGTTTTTCAATTAAAAAATTCCAATATTGGCATATGCCACATAATAAATTTTCAAATACTCTCAGCAACTCTTTCAACAGTATACAAAATAATTTCCTTTCAACATAAAAAACCAATACTTAATCTATCTCAATTTAATATATCATAAATATCTAACCTAATCTTAAAACTAGTCAGAAATTGCCTCAATCATAATAAAAAACTTCTATCACAATATTCTCTATAACCGATCTCTATATATACACATAACTTAACATAAATTCTCACAATAAACCCTAAAATTATAAAATAATAATACACCCTACTCACAACTCAAAAAAAAATCACTATAAAATCCCTAATCTAATCTACAATTTTCTCTACCCTAAAGTAAAACCTTACAATAAAAAACTTATCTTTCCTCATAATTTAAACTCATCTTTTCTTCTCTAACATATTCTTAATAAATGGAATCATCATTATGTACATACCCAACCTGTAAAGACCCAGCCTCATTTATCTGTTCTATATGTTCTACAAACCCATTATGTGACCTACACTATTTCGTACATAAAAAGTTAAAAAGTCTTCATAAAAAACGCTTCTGTTCATCAGCCCTTTCATCTTCCGCGGCTTTCTTCGAAAAACTAACAAAACAAATCACAGCAAAAAAGCAAGAAATAATCCTTGACTTTATCAAAACTTCAAAAAACCTTAAAATCCTAGTAGATGAAAAAATTAAACCAGTGATTTTTCTAAAGGAAAAAATAGAAAAAGCTCAGAAATATATACAAAGCTTTGATGATGAGGGTTTCGAAATTAATAAAGGGGAAATCCATAGCTTTGTTATGAATACTATGATTGAAGGAGAATATGAAGAAAAGATAGAGAAAATATGTGAAATAGCGAAAATTATCCTGGAGAAAAGTCATTTGGAATATGAGTTTGGTTTAAGTGTTGGAGAAATAAAAGAGATTATTATGAGATATGAAAGGATTTTATTAGAAAAACAGGAGTTGATAATGGAATTAGATAAGAATAAAGAGGTTGTTAGAGGATTAGAAGTTAAAGCGATGGAGTTGGAGGAGATAAAAATGAGGTTTATGAGTAAAAAAAATGATTTTGATGAGAAAAGTATGACTATTGGAAAGGTTTTGAATGAATTTGAAGAGAAAACTCTGAAAGGGGTGGAGGATGTTATAAAAAAGGTTAAAGATTTTGAAGATAAAAATAAAAAGTTATCGGAAAAACTTAGAAACAAAGGGGAAAGTTTAAGGGAAATTGAAAACCAGGTGATGATAAAAGATAAAAAAATACAGGAACTTGAAGAAAAGCATTTTAAAGATACGACAAAAATCCAGTATTTGGAAAAAGTTATGATAGTTTCATTAGAAGATGAACTAAAAACCAAAGGCAAAGGGATAACTTCATTAATAATATCATTAGAATCATCACAAAAGTCGTTAAAAAGTTTACAAGAAAGGTACAAAGCTTTAGAAAAATCAAATCTTGGCTTGGTCACAGAGTTGGCTGCAGCGAAATTTGAAATAAAAAGAGTTGAAGAAAAACTGAAGTTTATTGAGCAATCAAAAAACCTAGAAATTAAGCAATTAAAACACGTCCACAAAGAAATCATTGAAAGTATTCTTAGTGATTTTACACACAAAATCAACGAAATCAAACTAGAAAAACTGCATTTTCAAAAAAAAGCTAAAAGTTTTCAAGAAGAACTTAGAAAAATCCATGAAGTTAAACCAGAATACTACCAAAAAGATGACTATTTAAACTTCTCGACACAGTTTTCAATAAAAATCGACTCTTCTCCTCCTGATCGGGCCTTGGCAAATCGTTCTAAAAGTTTTTCACAGCATAAAAAACTTTTAAGCCTAGGAAATGCAAGCGAAATTTCAATGATGGAAGCTCTTGAAGAACTCCAACTATCGGAACTTGATGAAAAAGATAGAAAAATATCATTAGATTCAGATAAAACCTTATTGGCAAACAGTTTTTTTGTTGAGATTAACGAAAAACTCACAGCGGAAAACGAAAATTTGAAAATCAGAATCGAAGAAATAAACTGCGCCAAAAAACACCTTGAACAACAAGTTAGCAGTATGATCAAAGATAGCTCAAATCTAAAATATCATACTGAAGAACTAGAAAAAAACAAAGCAAAAATCGAAACTGAGATTGAAAATCAGGATAAAAAACTTAGAGAATTAAGTGAAGAGTATGAAAAAATAAAATATGAACTCAAAGATCAGCAGGGTTATGAAAATAAAAATATAGATAAAAATACTATAAAAGAACTTGAAGAAAAAGTTGCATCACAAGGAAAAACGATACAAATATTATCAACAACTATAGAAAGTTTATCTAAAAATAATGATTTTTATGATGTGAAAATCAAAAACTCAGCACCGTCTTCTGAGGAAAACAATGAAAACTTGTTAAACTTACTTGAATATGCGAAAAAAGAAAGCGAATATTATAAAAACTTGTATTACAACGTAACTCAAGACAACCATCAAGAACTACTAAAAAAACAAACTGAAGTCATTTCTGCATTACAAACTGAAGTTGAAGCATTCCAAAAAGACTGGAAAAAATCCCAAGAAAAAATCCAAGGCCTAGAATCTGAGCTTGTAAACCTTAAAAATATAGAAAAAGCATATGAAACCCTTAAAGAAAACTGGGCTGAATCAGAAAAGGAAAGAATTGTATTAGAAAAACACATATACAACCGTATTGTAAAAGCATTAAAAGGTCCAAGAAATGCATTTTTAAACGACGATATCAAATTAAATCTAGTCCATGGTAGAAAAAGCTCAAGTGATATACCAACTGATTTTCCTAATATATACAAAACTTATATAGAAATGGAAAGTTTTTGGTGGGTTCATAGCAACGATATGGGAATCTGTAAAATTGATAAAAGGACTAAAAATGTTGTATTTTCATATACAAATGATATAAACAAATTCAGTTGTTTTTATATTTCTCCTGATTGTCAGTATTTAGTACTTTATAATACTTCTGATATTTTAATATTACAAGTTATGGAAATGGAGCTTCAAAAAAAACAGGCATTGAAACATCATGGGATAAACTGTATTAAGTTTAGTGAAAATTCACAGTTCTGTGTGTTTATAGGAACTTCAATAAGTGTGTGGAGTTTGAAGTATAGCAAACTTATAAACAAGTTTACAGAAAAGGAATTTGATGTTGTTAGAACTGCTTTTGAAATATGTGTTGGATCATTGTAGGGCTTGTTTGTTATAATAAATAAGAAATTATTTTTTGATATGATTTTTAAGATTTTTTAGATAATTTTGTATGAAGTTTAAAGGTAGGATTAGCTTTTCATATATAAAACTAATATACAAACCACATTATAAAATATTTTTAATAAGTCTTTTAGGTAATTACCTAACTAATCTATAAATCTTATGAGAAAATACTAGAAATTGCAGGATACTCACTAAGATTCAACCGAACTATATTTTCTACCCTTTCTCCAACGAATAAAAGTATCAATTCTTCAGAGCCACATACTAAGCAAAACTTCCCATTCCAAGTAAAATATACAGTAAAAATCCCATTTAGCTCCACTACAGTTAAAAATGTTGTATTCAAATCATTTATACTATATAATGCCAATTCATTTTCATATAAAACACAAAAAGCTTTCATGTTCCCTGATACACAAAAGCCTTTAAAATAATCTAATCTTTCATGCTTTAAAGTTTGAACATATTGAGAATTTTCATCATAAGCATTAATACCATCTTGATTTCCATAAAAATGAAGCTTATCAACTAAAATTTCTGCATAATATTGACCATCTCTATCCATTACAGGGCTAATTTCACATTCAAATAATCGAAATTCTTGTATTGGATCTTCTGATATATTAAATTTTTTCCTTATATTTTGTACTAAGAAATTTTCTATAAGATTTTTATCGTATTTTATAACCTCAAGTTCTAAACATAATCTTTGCTTTTCTTCTTCATCGTTTGCTTTCTCAAGTATTTCTTGTTTTTCAAGAAGTTCTTTGTTTCTGTTTTTTTCTTCTTCTATAAGCTTTTTATATTCTTGTTGTTCTTCAGATAGTTTTTGTACTTTAGATTCATATTCATTAGATAATTCCTCAATTTTCTTATTAAGTTGCTCTTTCTCAGTAGTTATTTCTTTAATTTTTCGCTCTAATTCTGAATTGATTTCTGAATTATTTTCTGGACGATTTGGTATTGGTTGTTTTTTTGCATATATTTGTGGTTGATCTAATTTATTTTGACTACCAAATAAAGGTGGTGGATTAGTTGAAGAAACATTTAAAAGTGGTGGAAGGCTAGTTTGAGTGACAAGCAAAGGTGGAGGGTTATTTGATGTGGTTAATAAAGGTGGTGGAGGGTTAATAGATGTGGTTAGTAAAGGTGGTGGAGGGTTATTAGATGTGGTTAGTAAAGATGGTGGAAGGTTATTAGATGTGCTAATCAAAGGTGGTGGAGGGTTAATAGATGTGGTTAGTAAAGATGGTGGAAGGTTATTAGATGTACTAATCAAAGGTGGTGGAGCACTTGGTGCAAAAATAGCAGGAGGCGGTTTGGTTGAATTATTGGATGTAGCAGAAGGGTTTATATTCCTATTACCTGTTATCAAAGGTGATGGTGAAGGCAAATAATTAGGCTTTTTAGTATCTTGATTACGTGATGAAAATGCTATAGGAGTTGGTGCTATGCTAGTTATTGATTTTTTCAGTTCCATTGGGTCTTTTTTAGTTTCAAGATTAGCTTTGAGTTGGTTTTTAAGATCTTCTTTTAAAGAAAAAATTTCATTTTCTTGTGATTTTATTTTTGTTTCTGCAATTTTAAGCTTTGTAGATAAAGATTTTATTTCTTCTATATGAACTTTTGAATCTCCTGTTATAGGTTTTGATTCTATAGCTAAAGGTTTCGGTTTGCTGATTTTTGACTGCAGAATTTTAATTTCTTTATCTTTGGCTTCAAGAAGTGTTTTATTTTCAGTATTGGATTTTTGTATTTTTAAGATTTCCTTCTCTAAGACTAGAAGTTTATCATCTTTTGAACGGAGCTCAGAGGCTATTTTTTTGAGGTTAAAGTCTTTTTCTTGGATTTCCTTGTTTATTTCTTGTATTTTAGTCATTTTGATATCGATTTCAGTGTTTTTTAGTTGGATTTCTTGGGCTTGTTCATAAGAATGTATTTGGTTTTTTTCTATTTCAGTATATAGTTCTTGGATTTTTTTGGATACCTCTACTAGTTCTGTATTTTTTAATATAATTTCAGCAGTTTTTTCTTTTATTTCTTCATTTTTTGCTTCATTTTCCTTTTCTGATTCACTTAACTGATTTGTTAAAGTGTTGCAAGTCTCAAAATATTTTAAACGTTCCTCTTCAATTTCTATTATTTTCAAATTCAATATTTCAATTTCATTTACAGCATTTAAAAACCTTTTTTCTGCATCTTGAACTTTTTCTTCTAATTCACCATTAGACCCATTATCTTTTTCCATATATTTTTGACCTTTTTCTAACTCTTTAACTAAATTTTTTATTTCCTCATCTTTATTCTCTATTTTAACTAGCAATTCTTTATTTTCTTCTTTAATTTCACTTTCATAATTTGATTTATTTGAAATCACATTTTTAAGTTTTTTGATTTTCTTGTGCATTTTAGCGATTTTATTATTTTTTATTTCTGTCTGATCTTCTAATTCCTTTATAGATGTATAAAACCCTGATATTTTATTATCATTTTCTTGTATTTGTGTTATTAATTCATTATTCCTTTCTCCAAGTACTTTGATTTCCTCATCTTTTATATTAAGGTTTTCAGAAGGATATGTATTTAGTTGTTCAATCTTCTCATAGGCTTTTGATAATTCATAGTTTTTATCATTTAAAACATTTTCGAGGTCTTTGATTTTTTCTTTAAAAAACTCTTCAATTTTATAATTTTCTTCAATACGTTCTTGTATAGCTCTATCTCGTTCTTCAGTTATTTCCATGATTTTTTGAGACTTTTCTTGTAGTTCTTCTTTTAATTCATCGATTAAACGTATTGAATTTTCACCTAAACAAGAGGAATCAATAGTGTTTTTTAGATTTTCTTCCAGTTTAGAATTAATTTCAAGTATTTCAGCTATTTTTTGGGACTTTTCTTGTATTTCTTCATGTAGTTTAGCGATTTTTATGTGATTTTCTTCAGATAAAGAGTCTAATTCTTTAGATTTTACGTCTAATTCTACTTGGAAGTTATTGTTTACCTCAGTAATTTCATTTATTTTCTCAGACATTTCTTGCATTTCTTTTTGGAGCTTAGATATCAGCATACATTGTTCTTCAGCCGTACTTGTCAAACAAATATTTTTATTTAATTCATCTTCCAGCTTCAAATCGATCTCAGATATTTTCCAAGACATTCCATATATTTTCTCTTGTAATTTCATAACTTCCAAGTTCCTCTCTTCAACCAAACACACAAAATCTTTAGATTTTAACTCCAATTCTTCCTTCAACCTACAATTCATCTCAACAACTTCAACTATTTTTTTAGATTTCTCATTCAATTCTTCTTTTAATTCAGAAATAAGCATATCCTGATTTTCATCTTTAATATCAACCGCGTCAATCTTTTTGCTCAGCTCTTCTTCTAATCTATTATTAATATCATCCATCTGGGCAATTTTCATATTCTTTTCCTCTAATTCTTCTTTAAGTTTACTAATTAAAAAAGCCTGTTCTTCACAATTATCAATTTTTATTTCTGTCTGCAAATTGTCTATAAAATTCCTAAAGTTTATTTCTTCCTCAGATGTAAATGTATAAAAGACTTGACCATCTCCAATTTGTTTATTTAAAAATTCTTCAGTATTACTATCCCATTCAGTTTGATCAGACATAATTAGATCTAAGCTTTGGATGTAGTCAGCTTCAATTTTCATATTGTCTTCTATGATTTTTTCTACTTTAATCTTTGTTTCTTCTGAAAAACTTGTTAAAAGCCTGATCATGGTCTCTTTACGAGTTTTTATTAGGTCAATTTTCTCTTTGAAAGCATTTGCAAAAACTTCACGCTTGTCTTGATTTGTAATGAAAAATAGGGATTTCTTATGTTCTAAATTGAGAGAGTTGTGAATATGCAAATGAGTTAAGCATAAGTTTGACTCATCACAACAAGAGTATATTCCTATGAGTGAACAATCTTCTGATGTACACTTGATATCCATTTATTAAGATGATAAGTTAACTATATATAGACATTATTAAGATGATTTGAGAGATTTTTTTGAAGATAAGAAAGGGTTTTTTAATAAGAGATGAGTTTAAGTATTTAAGATTTTTAACTTGCTTTTTGAGGTTTTATGATAAATTTATATGATTTGAGGTTTAAATTTTAAAGTTTTATTTATTATGATAGGAATGAAGGGAAAATTACATGTTTTAGGATTTACTGAGGTAAAAATATTTTTTGGGATTGTGAAGAAAAATATAGTAAATGTTAATATGAGAGTGGGCTTTTTGTGATATAGTTGTGTATAGAAATAATATAATGAAAGAATCTAGAAATTATTAGTTGATTCTTATAAAAAGGGAAGCTAGATGTGATTGCAAGTTTTAATTGATTTTTAGTATGAGAGATTATCTTGATATATTATACTTGATATAGAAATACAATTTGCTTTATAATTATATAAGCAAATTAAATTATCATAAAAATGTTTTTACTATATAAACCAAAATTGTCATATGATATTGGGATTAAAAATATTGTTTTATATGTCAGAAAAAGTTATAATCTCTCTAATTGTATCCAAATGGCTTTCAATGTATATTTCAGTATCCTTTTTTTAATTTTTTATATACTTCATCTATCATTTCTTCAAATTCTTACATCCTATTTCTTGAATGTTGTAGCATAGATGAAGAAAAGAAACAGTAAAGACCTCCTAAACCAAATAAAGAGTCACATAACCAGCGAAAATGAGTGGTTTAATTTACTGAATCTGCCTAAAGAAAGAGATCGTAGGACAAACAAACCTCGATCGGACAAGGTTTAAACCATCCCACCTTAACTATCACCCACTTTAAACTTTAACATAAATGAATGCATTTTATATTCGTATAATTTTTTAGTCATTATCGCAATTATGTTTTAATTACATTTTTTTAACTTTATTTCAAATAAATTACAAATTCGTTGTAAATTCATTTCAGAAATTATAGATTCATTATTATATTCTCTAACAACTGACAGTTTTTATAAATTTTATTATTTCAAGTCCATAAATTTAATCACCCTACTTTAAACAAAAATTATAAAATTATTCATTTTCCCACTTAATTAAGCATTAAAGTTTTGACGTGGAAATTATGCCAAGGATAGCTCAAGCGGTAAAAAAAATTATATCATTAAAAGCAGAAATAGTACTAAACGGCAAAAAGTTTGAAA
>MPUH01001397.1:0-16450 GCA_001970955.1 Stentor coeruleus | reverse complement strand
TTTAATATCTTTATAAACTAGTATTTTTGGGTTATAAAAAATATCTGAATTTGGACAAGATGACAAAAGGCGATAATCTTTATGTAAATTGTCTTGCATTGTATTTAATGCTGTTATACTTTCATTATATATTTGAAAAAGATAATCTTTTGGTATTGATAAATGCATTCCTATGTCAAGAAGCAAAGTATTGTAAACAAGTCCAGAAAGGTGAAAGTTCAGATCATGCAAATTAGAAAAAGCACTTCTAATTATGAATATATTAAGTTCTTTTGAAATATATCCATAAAGAGCAACGATAATTGCAAGTAGAATTAGAACCTATATAAAAAATACATAAAATCCTGTGCTAATTTTAAGGGCTTTTAAAAACAATAATGAGCGGGAAGTTAGATTTTTTTGACTTTTATTGATGAAAACTGCTCCTTCAATGCTGGTTTTGTCTGAATCACTCATTGAAAAGGATACTTTTTTATTTTTAATCTCAAGGTCTTCTTCACATTTTTGACTTGATTCAATATTGTCAAATAATATTTTTTGAGTGTCTCCACTTCTTAAGCTTATTTCCTGTTGAGAGTTTGTTAGATTTTGACTTTTCATTTCATCATGTGGCATTTCATATGCTGTACCTATTTCTATACATTTAAATAAGCTAAAAAGATCTCCAGGATTATTTAAAATATATATCACTTTTATTGTTGATGCCAGTTGTATTTCTTTAATAATCAATCCGCATTTTATCTCATCATTTGAAGGACTGTATATTACTTGTTTATTCTTTAAAAGTTGCTCGAAAATATTCTTTGGTATACAATCTTTTAAGCATAAATTATCAGCTTTATAGAAATTTAGATTCAGTGCTTTAGTAAAATTTCTTGTATGATTGATTATTCTATAATCTTCATTTAATAATCCTAGTTCTATGAATTTGTTTTTAACCGGCCGAATCACAGATACAAATTGTATACTTGAATTATACCCAAGGCATTCAGTACTAATAATGCATTCTATTAAAAAACCATCAAAGTCTAGCATAAAAAAATTGTCTTTTATAAGCAAATAATTAGTCTCTGATTTCACTATTAATTTTATCATTCGCACATTTAGTATCTCATATAATAGTTTTGGAATAAACGATTGGAAAAAACAATCTTTATAATCTTCTAATGATAACTGAAGAAGTTTACAAATATTTAAATTTGCATACATGATTTTGCCAAACGTCTGAGGATTGCCAGATGTTATAAGAATATATGATTTGCTTTGTGAAAATATATTAAGCTTTTTATTTTTAGTTTTTGAATCAAAAGCTTCATAATTGTATTTACTTATTAGTTGATTCCCAAAGTCTTTTTCAAAAGTTATTTTTGATAAAAATGTCCCATAATTTTTAAAAGATTCATTTGCATCAGGAAAAGTTTCAATAAGTTTTTCATAGTTTTTTTTAACAGCTTTTAAATTTTCATTGCATGATATTATTAACTTTTGATTGATAGAAATTTTATCATTTTCTGTACTAAGCTTATTTATGATATTCAAAAGAATCATGCAGAAATTCCTCTCATTTATCATTACTTTCTCTGAATGCAGTAAATATAAAGACATTCTTAAACCTTCTGATTTTTCAAAGTTTGACTTCTCTATTATTTGTTGACATTTGAATATCTGAAAATTTGTTATAAAATCTAATCCTTTATAGTCCACTCTTGAAATTGCTATTCCAGCGACATAATTATTTTCTAAAACATCTCTACAATAATTAGCCAAATACACAATCACAAGTTTTTCCTTTTTAGTTTCATTATGCAAGTTTATATATTTAATAAGTTTATTACTGTTTTCGGTACTCATTAAACTTTTTCTTATCGCCAATTCAAAAACAATTAAACTTGACTCAATCTCTTTTTTAGGTTTACTAACAATTCCCATGCGGTAGTCTATAGCAAACTTTGATAAAAAGACAATTATTGGCTGCATAAAAATAGTAAGAACTATAACAATTGTGGAGTTCCCAATAAAACTTCCTAAGACAAAAAAGACAGAAATACAAAATGCTTCAAAATGAACAAGAATTTTTATATAGTTCATAAAAGTCGAATAGTAAGGAAGATAAGAAATATATTTATAGGTGCAGTAGCCATAAGTCAATGATAAAATGATTATGTAAATCATGTAATTACTTATTTGTATGTTTGTAAAGAAGATACAGTTCACGAAATATATTATTTTGATTAGAATTTCAATGTTTGGGCTTGATTTAGCATTTAGATTTTTTTCGCATAATGAGTGTCTTATTTCTAAATTAAATCCTTCATATAAAATGGAAAGTGATATATGGATAAATAAAAAGATTACCGAAAAAACTTGTCCAAGTATCCCGAAATTCATTATTTTAGAGTCTGGAAAATCAGTATATTCTTGGATTTTGTGAATTCCAGTTGAAGAGTATTTAAATAGTAGAATCAAAATAATAGATGTCGGTATAAAATAAAGCTCACACGTGAACATTAAATTCAATCTAAGACTTTTTAATAAGAAAAATGGTATTCTCTTATTTGATGCATTCAATGACAAAATCATAAGAATTAGAATGGCATCCGCACTAATAAGGGCAATTATAAGATACATAAATATTTTCAGTACACCTAAAGCAGCGGCTAGACTATCAATACATGGATAATTTAAAACAACCCAAAAGTTGATATAAGTATTCCAATTGTCCATGTCTAAATAAGGATTCCACATAAAGTTGATATTTTGGGCTAGTAATTGCACACCCATAACTACAATCAAGAAGTGCTGTTTACGAATAGAAGAAACACTTTTTTCTTCAGAAAAAATTTCAGCCAATATAGCATATAATACTTTAGACCTCATATTTATTTACAAATTTTTGTTAAATTTATTTTGGCATCTGATTTTAATTGACTTCAATTCGACAGAAATAGTTGTCAAATATTATTTTGAATTTTAATGATTCACTAATGAAATATGTTTATAAATTATAAACTTAAAGTGAATGTATTTAATTATATTACAACAAATAGCAATTCTTATCTAACATATTGAAATAAGTTTATAAGTTGTTGTATTTTATTGAATATTTGAAAAATCATACAACAATATATAGAGAAACTTGATATTCATTTAAATAGGCATATTTGATATTGATAGTCGATTTTGCATGAAGATTTTCTGAAATGCAAGGTCTTCGTAATGAATTTTATGAAGATTAATGAGTGATAATTTAAAAAATTAGATGTTCATGAAAATAAGATTTCAGTAGCTTTGGTTTAAGGTTTTGAGTTATTAATAATAAAAACTTTTACTAATCTTCGATATATAGTAGATTATTCCCCTTTGCATTTTCTTCCATTAAATAGTGTTTTTCCTAGCTTCAGGTCTAACTCTCAAAAGCAAGAGAAATATGAAAAACTATATCTTACTCATAGAAAATAATATATTTGCCTACAACTTCCTTTAATCTTTCAATTCCCCCATCGATTTTTATATTAAACTTGATTTTCTGTTTTAAACATGCTTATCTATGTAGGCTTTGTTTTTTATTACAAAAGTTTGTATAAAGTTTGATTTTCATATATTAATCATCCCAAGCAGCACAATTTTTTAAAACAGCGATTTATATAAAAGTCCCTTAAAACACTCAATTTGTTTAATAAATTCTTATTTTTTGAAATGCTCGAAAGCAAGCTATATTTTTGAAATCAATAAGAAAAATATATAATTCCTAACTACAGATATAATTATTTGTATTCAATTCTTATAGTTTATTATTAAAATACATAATATTTTTTCTAATAATTCTTACTTCATTTATTCCTACCTCATAAGCCAAACACATGAAATTCAAAATTATTGAAATTTGATAATAAAACGCAATAAAAGTAAAATTATCCCTAATATCTTAAACATAATTTATCATTTTATCATCACATCATTACCAATAACTTGCGTTTATTAAAGCTTATGCGAATTTTTTAAAAATACACTCAAATTCTTGTAAATCAATAAATCTTAAAGCTGAAGGGATATAAAAAGTTTTAAGAGTCTTCAAATTATCCCAAAACACTAAAAGTTATCAGTCTTACAGCTTCATGTTGATTTGTATTAAAAAGTATAAAACATAGTAGGCTTACAGCTTCATATTGATTTACATTAAAAAGTATAAAATATAGTAGCTCATTATACTTTTTCAAATAGCAGCTTTTCAATAATCTGCTCAAGTTATCTATATTTATGTATAGTGTTTTTAATAGATATTGATATCAAATAAAACTCCTAATTTTATACAAAAACATAAATTCCATTAAATATAAAATGCTCGGTATACCTTTTTCAATTGCAATCTCTTCAATAATATGTTTAAGTTTCTTGTTTTTATATGCAAATATGAATTTTAAACATTGACTTGAAGATATTTCAAAAAACATAAGATTTTTTGTTTTTGAAATTTATACTCAAAAAAAGTAATAATTATAAGTATATTTGTACTAATAAACACTATTATAAAGAATATAAAGAGGCTAATCATCACTATAATGTTTTAATTTACTTCCAAACAAAATTGTACTTGCCAAATGATGAACTTTACTACCAAATGGCCAAAGTATTGGAATACCCTATATATGATATTATATTAATATCCTCTTCTAAATATCAACTTAAACACCAATTCCAGGACTATAGATTTTCAGACTAATGCGAAATTAACTTTTTATTTATTCCCAAGAATTCACTCAGAAGCATATTTAATAAACATTAAATTGGTATATTCATCAACATGCAGTGTCATAAACTTAAAAATCTACATTTACTACTCAACATCTTAAAATCATTTACTAGTATATTTATTTAAATTAACGTGAAAAATTGTTTATATAAGCTATTTAATTTTTGTGCTTTTAGAAGTGTTCGTATTTTCACCTGGGATTATATAAAGCAATGTTTCGATACACTTAATACAATCTTTATCATGTTTAAAAAGTGTTTTATATATAAAAATGCCATAAGATAACTCTAAAAGTGACCACAAAATAGAGAAAATAATAAAGTTGAGAATATTCGACATAATTTTTTCTTTGACTGCTTTATCTGTTTGTGGAATTATATCTTCAAAGCTTTTAAGTATTGCATATACATCATTAAGATAATCTTTCATAAACATATATGGAATGTTATTACTGTTACCAGTAATATAAAAATTTGTCCGTCTTATTACAGAAAAGGCATTCCATATACCTTTTTTTAAAACAGGTAAGCTACTATTATATTCCTTATACAAAATATTAAAAACTTCTTCCGGCACAGTTTCTCTAAAAGTTTCACTATTAAAAATCGTCATCAATCCATTCATCTCATTACTAATCCTCTCAATAGCTTTCTTTTCACTAGGAAAATAAGTATTATTAAAAAACTTACTAGAAAGGATATTTCCTTTAGATTCCACAAAAATTTCTTCTGTAAAAAACACTGATTGAGCTAATTTAACCCTTCTATTAACCATAATATCCAAAATATCCATTCTGAAATGCAAAAGCTCAAGATTTTTAGTAAAAAACCATTGGAAATACACAATAAAAAAAACTAAAATTAACAACCCAAAACCACAAACTGCAAGAAAATACCTCCAACTCGGTTGAATTTTTGCATCATTTTTTTCTAAAGCATTCTCATAAACATTTTTCCCTTTATCCTTATGTAAATTAACAAGTCTATTCCTCAAAGCCCCTTGTATTATCCCATAGCTTTCCTTTCCATTTTTAAAAAGACATTTCCACAATAAAATTTCTTTTTTCGCAAACATGAGAATAGAAATACAAAGTCCAAACAAAAAACATCCTAAAAACAAAGAGCAAATTCCAAACATAGTCAAAGAAAAAACCCAAATTGTATCACTTTTCGATATTTCACATAAAATCATCCCATCAAAAGTATCTCTAAGCATAGTTAAAGAGACTCTAAATGTATTAAAAAGTAAAAAATGCAAGTCTTCTAAATACTCTTCAGTCATGTTTAATAAAGCTTTTTCATAGAAACTTTTTGACTAAATAAAAATTACATGTGATATAGTTACATCAATTAAATCCATAAGACTAGTAAACTCAACTTCTGATTTTTTTGAGAATTTCCATATAGAAACAAATTTGTCATTAATAACATTTGATGAAGGACAAAAAGACCATTGATTCTGATCCACACGCAAATGGTTTTGAAAATTTCCCAAATTTTCTCCAATCAAAGTTATATTTGGTAATGAGATAAAAAAAGGAGTATTATAATAAAAATTCAAATCCACAGAACGCACATAAAGACCTAAAAGTGCAAAAGATGTATAAATATCAGCCATATGAGTAAATGAATCAAGGTTTATCAAATCATTTGTTGACTTGTAAACATATGAACTTGTTATAATATTAACAAGTATCATACCAATCATAGATAAAATAAAAAATATTCTGACAAATTTATAGTCTCGATCAATTCTTTGTAATAGTAAAAAATTCTTACATTTATGCTCACTTGAACTTGAAGATACAGCGTTTCTTTTTGATCTTTCACATAGAGATCTATTACAAAAAGACTCATAAAATTTTTCTTCAGCGACGAATTTTTCTCGCATTTTAAACGTTGAAGTTGTGTTGTTAGAAGCGATTTCTAGGTCTTGGTTATCAAAAGTTGGATTAAGGTCTTTGATTTTTTTAAGTTTTTCTGAGCTATTTTTTATAACTTTTACAATTTTTAGGGTTTTAGAAAAAACTTGTAGGTTTTCAAGTACTAAAAGGGTGTTTGATGTTTTTTTAGTTTTATGTTGATCTTTTGAAAAAAAAACCATTTTATCAGTAAAAAGAGTATTATAATCACTTTCAGAAATATAGTCACTTAAAAATGTATTGTCGATTTTATACAAAGATAAGCCAAAACATGAAGGAAATTTTTTGCTATGCTGTAATATGCAGTTATTATCATCAAGTAAAGCAAGTTCACTTTTGTTTTTATTCATAGGATCGACGACTATGACAAAATTGACTGAAGAGTCAAAGCCTACACATTCTGTATAAATATAACTTTCTAGTAAAAATTCTTTAGAACTAGTTAGTAATAAAGGTGTGGATTTTAAGGTGTATTGGTTAAGGGACTCTTTGACAAATTTATAAAGTTTATCATTATGGAAATCAGAAAAACATTTTGGGATGAAGTCTGAAAGCCAATGATCTTTGATTTCTTCATTTGTGATTTCTAGATAATTACATAGGTTTGGGCTTATGTATAAGATTTTTCCTATTGTGTGCTTGTTGCCTGATACGACCATTACTAAGGAATTTGGGTCAGAAAAAAAGTCCATGCCGACTTCGTTTGTTCGTTTTTTTGTTGTGTTTAGTTTAATTCTATTTAGATAAGTCCCAGCCATTTCGGGGTTGTTGGCTATTTCTACAAGAAAAGATGTGAAAACTTTGTTTATGATCCTAGAATTAGGAAATTGCTCAACTAAACCTTTATAGTCAGATATCAGTTTATGTAAAGAGTAATCAAAATCTTTCAATAACTTTCTTAAAGTGGAAATATCGACTTTTTTCCTGATTAAATTGTTTATAAGTTTCTCATATAGTAAACAAAAACATTTTTCTTCATATTTTGCTACATCAAATTTCAAAAGAAATATACACAGTTTTACCCCTTCTGATGTTCCCAAATTCTCGTTTTTATATTTTTCTTGAAGATTATAAACTTGGTAATTAGTAAAAACGTCAAAACCCTGAAAATCTGTTTGGCATATTTTTATCGCAGCCACAGCTGAGTTATTTAAAATATCAGCACAATAATTAGCCTGACAAACAAGGATCATTTTATCTTTAAACACTTCATAATAAATATTCGTATATTTTATAACATTTTTTGCTTTATTTGGATTCCTAAACCATTCCCTAGCAGCGAGTTCAAAGTTTTCCTTAAAAACTTCTTCAATCGGATTCCCAATCCATTTTAACCTATACAAAATACTTGCTTTAGATAAAACCACAATTCCAGGTTGAACAAATACTGTCAAAATTATAACCCCAGTTGAACTATTTAAATAAAGCCCAACAGCAAAAAAAATCCCTACACAAAAACTTTCAAAGTAAATTAAAACTTTAAAAAAATTCAAATATTCTGCATAATAAGGTTGAGTATATAAATATTTTATTGCCAAATACCCATAAAATAATATAGAGGTAATAAGGACTATAGAATAATTGTCGATTTGGGTGTAAATAAAAAGTCCAGAAGCAATAAAAGTTAATATTTTAGCTTGCAAATCGATTTTTGAAGAGATTTTTGCTGATAAATCGATGTTTGTAAGCGAATGCTTAGGTTCTAAAGTAAATGCCTCTCTTAAAATTGATAATCCTAGATGTAAAATTAAAAAAATGATCGATAAGGTTTTTCCCCATAAGCCTAAGTGAAAATATGTTAAAGTTTTGTTATTTAGGTATTCTGAAATAGGTGTATCTGGTAGAGTAGAATATTTAGACAATAAAAACAATATATTACAACAGGGAATAAAATAAATTTCACATATGAAAGTCATTGTAATCTTTGTTGTTTTTTTTATCCAATGTGGGAGTTTTCTTTGATGACATTCTGCTAAAAACATAAAAACAAGCATGATGAAAGAAAATGAAATCATGCTTATTGTCAGAATTAGAAGTCCAAAAAGAAAACTGAATTCTGCAGCTAGATTGTCTATGCTTGTTAAAGATATATAAAGCCAAAACTTAGTAAAGGAACTCCAACGATACATAGGCATATTAGGAGCCCATAAAAAATTTATGTATTGTCCGATTATCAGAATGCTATTTATTGCGACATATACCTTTTGCGCGCGTACAGATGGTAAAAATGAGCTGTCTTCTTTGAAAATCGTATGCATGATTCTGTAAATGTCTTCAACTTTCATTTATTAGTAAGCTTATAGCCATTTCCAGTCGAATTTAAGTGATTTTATGTAATAATTTATAATTAAAGGCTTTTTAGTCTAGAATTAAGATTGAGCTGTCCTCAAAATTATAATAGTTTATTATACATTTTTTGTATATTTAACGCATAAAGGTGATTGTGTGAATAATGTAAGAAATTAAATTGTATGCATAGGATAATAAGAATTTAATTAGTAGTGATTTTAATTAGGCATTTTTAGTCTTAAAGGATGCTCATTATACATAAAGATTAAGTTTTGCAAAATATGGTGAAAAAAATAATATTAACTTGCTCATTTGATAAATTTTCTTTCACTTCAAAGTTTGCCAATAAATAACTATTAGAAAACTCCCAATAAGGTTTATGAAAAAACTCTACATAATATTTTACGAACTTTCTTACACCCTTAAAGCTATTATAAAATACTCTTAAAGCTTTTAGTTATTATAGCTTATATAAACAATTAAAAATAATTAAATCTATTACCAACACCTATAATAAATATATATTTTTTTATTTTCAATATATTTTTCTGTTACTGGGCTAGATGCTTAAGATATAAGCCTCCATCTTCTTAACACTAAAAAAAAGAAACAGTAAAGACCTCCTCAGCCAAGTAAAGAGTCACATAACCAGCGACAATGAGTGGTTTAATATACCGAATCTGCCTAAAAAAAGAGATCGTAGGACAAACAAACCTCGATCAAACAAGGTTTAAACCATGCCACCTTAACTACCACCTACTTTAAACTTTAAGATATAGCCAAGCTTAGACTATACACAAAAAAACCTATAAGCTCATTTCAAAAAGTTAAATCCTAATCCCTCAAACCTAAAAACCCAAACTATTACATCATAAAATAAGTAAGTAATCTAATTAATAATATCCAATAGGGATATCACAATTCTTGCAATTATCTATTTCTGTTGAGCATTTTTGGCATATTAAATTCCTACAGCATTCTGTAATTCTCATATACCCAACATATAAATCTTCCTGACATACTCCACACGGACTAAACAAGAAATGATTGATTTCAATTTTCTCCGATTTAAAAATTCGTTTATTACATTTCTCACAAAGTCCTGAATTCAATGTATTACAAAGACATTCTGCACACAAAATACATTCCCCTGCATGAATTGTCTTCATAAAATCCCCTATAAAATAATTTTTTTTTTGGCATTTCTCACAATTAATTTCAGTTTCAGCAATTTCATGAGCATTCTTATAATACTCACCGCATTCTGGACAATCAAAATATCTTAGCCTTATTCTATCAGAAACGCAATCTAAGCATAAATGATAGCAAATTGTATCGAAATAATGAATTTTATCTTTTTTACATTGACTGCATCTAAGTTTTCCATTCTCTTTTAATATTTTTTTCATATACTCATTTATGATATTACAAATTTGATCTTTGTCTACAGTTTCAAGGATCTTAAGAAGCTTGTTTTCTGGTATTTCAAAGTTACAAAAAGGACAAAAACCTATATAATTTTTAGGGTTTTTTATTGATGGTTTTAAGATAAGATGGTTAATACAATCATTGCATAGACTGTGATTACAAGTTAGTTGAATTTTTATATTAGGGTTTTTGCATATTACGCATTCTAAAGATTTTATTTGGTTTATTAAGCTATCAACTTCTACACAGCCAAAGTTGCTTAATTTTTCTAAGTTTTCAAGAAAAGATTTTTGGTTTGAAATTATTTTGTTTATGTCTAAAAAAGGTTGGAGTTTTTTTATCAGGTTTTTAAGGTTTTCAAGAAGATTTTCTGATGATTTTTTTTTGATAATTTTATCGCTGTTGACGTTTCTAGGGATGTTGATATTTTGTGCTGGGCCTGAGGGAATTTTGGGTGTATAAGGTGGTTTATTAAAAGAGTTGGTTTTTTGGAAAGATTGGTCTATTATAAGTTTTGGAGAATTGATTTCAACTGGAGTTTTGGAGTTGCTAGGAGGGTTATTATTGATTATATTGAAACCTGGACTTGAAATCAATAATTTATTAGGGTTTTCTTGGGGTTTTTGAAAATTTGAAGGTGGGATACCTCCAGGATTTTGAGGTGCTGTGATAATAGGGATTTTAGAAGATGTTTCTGGAATAAATCCATTTGGTGACTTTAGAATATTTGATTCTTCAGGTAGTCTTTGGACGTTAAATAAATTTGGGTGTTGGCTTTGGACTAAAGAAGGGGGCTCTTGTGATAATTTTAGGTCTTGGGGATTTTTTTCAAGGGCTGGTTTTGAAGGAACTTGAGGATTCGGAAAACCTTGAGGAACTTGAGGATTTGGAAAACCTTGAGGATTCGGAAAACCTTGAGGATTTGGAGGAACTTGAGAATTTGGAGGAACTTGAGGATATGGATTAATTGGAGAAAATTTAGGACCTGTAACGGGTTGAGGAGCTTTAAGACCTGGATTAAATTGTGGATCTTGAGGACCTGGAGCAAATTTTTGAAATTGCGGATTTGGAGGAAATTGTTGAACTTGTGGATTTGGAGAAACTTGAAGATTTGGAGGAGCTTGAATATTTGAACTTAGAAAACTTGGAGGAACTTGAGAACCTGGACGAGCTAGAAGATTTGGAGGAGGAACTTGAGGGTCTGGAAGAACTTGTGAAACTTGAGAAATCACAGTAGAAGTTGATAATTTCGAAGTACTTAATAAAGGAGGATCAGTAATTTTAAGCTGAGGTGGGGATTGCGGAGAAGAGTTTTCATTAATTTTTGGTCTAAAAGTATGGTTATTAGGGGCTAATTGTTGTAGAGGTAATACCTTATATGGTTCTCCAAATTTGGGTGGGTCTATTTGCGAGTTTCCCGATAAATTAGGATTCATAGATGATTCAAAGTTTGGGGTTTGGATTGGAGGACCATAATTCATCTTTTGAAAATGCATCACTATAGGAGATAATTGTTGGGAGTTAGGAGGATTATGTTCAGAATTTTTTAGTAGTTGGGCGTTCTGGATGCTATTAGGAGGTGGATCAAAGACTTGTTGTATTGGATTTTTATTGATAGGTTGGGCAATTGGAGGTCCTTTAGCAGCGCCGCTTTTAGCAGGGTTATTCCGATCATCAATAGAAACTCCAGCAGGAAGTCCATTATTAGGAGTAGGGTTCTTAGGATAATCACCTGGATTTTTAAAAGAATCTCTTGAGTTATCAATTTTAGGTTGTTGGATTTCTATTTTATTTTGATTTTTGCCAAATTTGCTCGGTTCATCTATTTTCACATCAAAGATTTCAATTTTATTATCTCTAGGTTTAGTCTGATGCTTAAAGTTTAAGTCTGGCTTACCTTGGCTTTGCATAGTTCCTTTACTCAAACCTCCGAAAGATGAAGGTAGAGCCTTATTTGTTGTTTTGATTACAATTTCTCCTTCTGATCCTGAGTCTGAAGAGTCACTCATTAAAATTATAGACAAAAATCAAAATCAATTATAACCTTATTATAAAACCCAAACCTCTGAAAATTAAAACTAACTATTAATATCTATATCCACACTTCATACACCCTTCATAATCCCCTTTACATCTCATACACACTTTTAATCCACAGCAGCTATTAAAATTTACATACCCTCTAAAANCCACACTTCATACACCCTTCATAATCCCCTTTACATCTCATACACACTTTTAATCCACAGCAGCTATTAAAATTTACATACCCTCTAAAAATATCCTCACCACAAACCTCACATTTAATAAACAAAAAATCGTTAATCTTAATTTTGTCTATTTTCGACACCTTCTTCCCACATTTTTCACACATCCCTTGATTCAAGCTTTTATTTAAGCACAATGAACACAAAGTGCATTTTCCCCCATTAATACTTTTCATATAATCTCCAATATAATATCCTTTTATCTGACAATTATCACATAAAACAATTTCATATAAAATATTTTCAATATTTGTAAAACTCTTAATACAAATTGAGCATTGAAATTTTTTCAATCGAATATTCTCAGCTACACAATCTTTACACATATGATAACAAGATGTTTGATAATATTTATTTTTGTTTTTATTGCAAATACAGCATTTTAGAAAGCCTTGGGTGTTAAGTTTTTCTAGTAAAAAATCATTTTCGAAATTTAGGATTTTTTCGTTATTTTGAAGAAAAAGAAGGTTGTATTCATTTTCTGTTATGGGTTTTGTGCAGATTGAGCATAAAAGAGTTGGATGATTTGGGTTTTCTATTGATGAGATAATTTTAAAGGAATTTGTACATGATTCACAGAAACTATGTTTACAAGAAAGTTGGATTTTTGGGGATTCACTTTTACAATTGTTGCATTTGTAGGATTTTAAGTATTCTGAAATCTGATGGGCGTGCTCATAGTTGGAAAATACGATTTCATCTAAAATTTTACTTTGGCTTGGAAAAACTTTGTTGATGTCAATAAAAGGAATAAGATGGTTTATTATGTTTGAAAGGGTTTTTGAAAGTTCTTCTGTTGGGATTCTTTTTATAGTAAGGTTTGAGCTTATTGTTGCAGGGATTATTGTAGTTTTATTATTAAGTAATCCGCTTTTGTTAAAGTTTGCATTTGGATTTCTTGTATTATTATTAAATAATTTGGTAATTTTCTCTTCTGTATTTATTGGAGTTATATAAGATTCAGGGCTTATAGGAAATTCAGATCTTAATTTATCTAATAAAACTTTGGGGGTAATTTTATCATTATTTTGGGATACAATTGTTGGATGATTTTTATTTAGATTTTGGTGGATACTTTCTTCTAACTCAAACATTGTCTTGGTTGTTTCTTTATGATTTTCATATGATTTAAGATTTTCACTAGAGTCTGCATTTTGGATTTTTGTATTATTGACTTTTGTGTAAAGGGTTGATTTATTCATCTGCTCTTTGCCTAAAATTTTAGCATCCAACTCATTTTTTTCTTGCGATTGATTTGAATTTTTTTATTCGATTTTTGGGCAATCTTTTGATACATCAGCTATAGATCCTTTTATAAATTGAGTATTTATTCTAGGTCCCCTTATTCCAAAAGCTTTATTTGTAGGAAGTTTTTTATTGGTAGTTATAATTTCAATGTCTTCATCACTTGGAAGTTTTTTATTGGTAGTTATAATTTCAATGTCTTCATCACTTGAATTATCTGAAGATGATCCTTTCATAAAATATAGAATAATAAAAAGTAATCTTTTATGTTTTAAAGCATCATATAAAAATGTATGCTTTAAATCTTTATGATAAAGGATTGCAATAAAAAAAAATACTTGGTTTTAGGCTAAGATTATAGTTATCATTTTAAAAGATTATTGAATCTGCTTAAAATAATCTTTGATGTGAAGATTTATATTTTGACTTGGAAATGATTTCTGTGTTGGATTTTGGTAATTCTATATGATTATTAAACTGAATGATAGAATCTTTGATGTTAAGATTTATATTTTGACTTGGAAATGATTTCTGTGTTGGATTTTGGTAATTCTATATGATTATTAAACTGAATGATAGAGAATTAGAAGATTTCATAGTTAAAAGTTAAGCTCTTTGCTGTTAAATAGTTAAATTTATGTGAAATATACAATTTTCTAGTCATTTTTATACTTTCGCTGCAAGATAATAAGTTTTTGATAATAATTTGAGTATTTCGGTAATACTTGTAGTAAAATATGTGCCTTTGAAGATATAAAAATTCAGTTTTTCTTTAAATGAAAGCTATTTTTTTGTTAAAGCAAATTTTTAGATTCATTTACTTTTTATATTAACCCAAAAGAACTTTTATATAATTACAAATAATTAAAAGTAGTTTTTATTATAAAACTTATTGAAATAATAATATAAAATACAGCAAAAGCGATATTTATTTGCTATCACAAATTAAAACAAAGTTCCCAACTTCAATAAACTTATCGCTAAGCATTTAAAATATACTTAAAAACCCAAATTATACATAAGTAAACATTGCAAAATTCACAAATCCATAAATATTATAAAATCAAATAATCAAAAACCCAATCTGATTTCCATTATAAATATTAGAATAATTTTAAATCTGAAATCAGAAAAAAATCGCTAATTTTAACTGGTGCCTAATCAGTAAAAATGGTCGGCATTCCCTAACATGCATAACTTTTCCAAAATTTGATATCAAAAAATTAATATTCCAAGTGCCACTTATTAGAAATCTAATAAATATACTTCTGGCTATTAAAAACTATAAAAAAAACTAACTTAAAAAATTAACTTTATAAAAATCACTCTAGCTCATATAAATTAATATGATTCATAGGATTTAGAATGTTTATTCTTAGAAGATAAGACGATTTTTGTAATCTTGTGTATGATCAAGATCTTTATTCAGACATAATTTGACTTTATATGGATTTTATTGTTTTGTTTAAGATAAAAAAGTATTAGTTTGGTTTTAAAATAATACTTTAGGTATTACTCTTTAGGTAGACTTTTATTCTTACTTCATATGTCTCTTGTATTTCTTTTTAATCTTTATGACTTAAAAAACCTTCATCAGTTGTCATAGAAAATTAAGTCTTGATAAAGATTTCACAACTAAAAGCTTATTTAAAAGTTGCAACAGGCAAAACTTGCTATATCGTACTTATTGATCAAAGAATCTTCAAAAGAATATTAAAAAATCATTCTATCATCGATAGATAAAAAAAGACTTGATATAGGGAAATTTCTTACAGCACTTTTTAAAAAAGTTATTTTTTTGAAGAACTATCACGAAAACACAGGCCAGATTTATATTAAACTATATAAAAGGATTAAGTGTAAAGCTCGTTCAAAGTATATCACGATGGAAATTTAATAGTATATTTGAAAGAAATGATGGATTAATATGATTTGTTAAAACCTGTCGAATGAACAGGAAATGGAAAGCTTCCAAAGATGTTCTTAGGGTTACTAGACTATAAATCTTTGAAAAATAATTATAATGTATTATTCGATTATTTTAATGGAGCTTTCTAATCTAGACATCCTTTTCATATACAAAGGATGTTTTATTGGATACATTAAAACGGGAACATTTCGAAATTCTAAATGCTTTCTCATTCTTAATGTATGACTGTGCAGTGATTGATTAGGTTTCGTGCTTGCTACACTTATCTTTGGTCCAACCCTTGATTTCGAGCATGCACATCCCATATCAAATATTTACCATTAATATCGATAAAAGCTAAAGCATTCATATTGTAATCAACTAATAAGCTCAGAGATAAAAATAATATTCCGATTTTAGCGCTAAATCAAAATTAGAATAAAATCTAGATTTTATTTACTGACTTCAAAAGATATTCTCGCTGGTTATATCTATACAACAATATTTTCATTGTTTTTTTTAGAGAAATCACATAAATTCTTATTTCGACACTTTATTTTACCTAAATTTATTCCAGCCTTTAATAAAAAAACTACACTAAAATAAACATTTGTTATTTTAATATAAGATTATTATTAGTA
>MPUH01001396.1:0-16477 GCA_001970955.1 Stentor coeruleus | reverse complement strand
ATTTTATTCAGATAATAATATAACTATTCAAGTGATTTTTGAAGGACTTAATAAAGTAATCCCATTTTATATTTATGAGTATTTCTGTGGATGGAATATGTCATTTGAAACTGTATTTGAACCTTTTTCAGATATTTATAGTTTAAGTATTAGTAACTTTACAAAACTATCACTTGGTAATTCAGTTGAATTAAGAAAGATGTATATTCAAATTATCCCAACAGAGAATTATGTACTAATGCAATATAACGAAGGTATTGATTTTTTTGAATCAGATTTCGAAACACTAATTAGAAATGTTCCAATAAAAGATATATTATCACTTGAAGTCTACAACGACCTAGTTTATATCCTCTACTCAAACGTTACAACATATCTATCAATAAATTCTCCAATCTTAACATATGAAACCAATTTGAACAATCAATGCAATATGATGACTTTTTGTATGAATTATCTAATCTGTGGTGATGATGATACTATCTCATATTATATTTGCATCGATACTAGCTGTAGTTTCATATTAAGCATCAATACCTTCAACTTCCTCAAAATACAAATAACAAGCCTAACTTCATCTTATATCTCTTCAAAAAATGATTGCAATATTTATATCTTAAGTTATTACATAGACTTATATATCCTATCATTTGTTAAAACTCTTAATAACCAAATATACGCTGACAATTTGCATGTTCATATAATAAACCCAGCTTATAAAATCTATGCAACATCTTTACAATTATATGCATTTAGTATTTCAAGTATGACAGTTTATTCTTTTGAAATGGCCAATGATACAACTATTTATTTTAATGATATGATCAATAGATTTCATTTCCTTGAAAATTTTGTGTACATTTCAACACTTAATAATCAATTGATAATTGTTGATGGTTTAGAAATGGTATTTAGAATGGTTTATCTAGATATTCAGTTATCTGATAATTGTTATTATTCAAGCTCATGGTTTATTGGGAATTTTTCTAATACTGGGATTATTTGTAGTAATGAAACTGGGTATTTTTTGACAAATTACCATTCTTTTTGTCCTCAACAGAACACGAGTACGCCTTGTGATGTCCCTTTTATGTTAGAATTTAGTATAGATTACCCGGCTGATGTTGATAATTATTTCTATTTATATAATGTTACTTTTTGGGCTACAAGTCAGATGCAAAGTGTTCCTTTGTATGTGGCATTTGAGCTTTTGATATTTGGGCAAGTTATACATTATACAGAGTCTTTTAGTAAGACTGATATTTCAATTTATTATGATACTGGAATAGATTTAACTGATATTTTAGATGGATTTACAGGGAATAATTTGACTTTTATGTTGGATATTAATGGGCATATATTAAGCCCGCAAGAATCTGAAAACAGCCCTTTGAATATTCTCCCAAATGTTTTGCAGATCAATAATTTTACAAGCGAATATGAAATAGACTCTATTGCTTGTATTGATAACACCCCGTATATTTTCATATACGACATCAACTCTAATTTAATTTTCTTAAATTCGTCAGATTTCAATGAAACAACACAACAAATGAACGTAATAGGAAACATATCTTTATCATCATTTCAGAAAAACCTAATCTGTGCATCATTTCAGTATATTTCAACAAAAGAAACCAGTTTCCTTATCGCAGCAATATGTGTATGGTCATATAACTTTCCTTATTACTGGCAATCTATAGCAAATATTACAGAAAACTCAAATGCCTACTTTATCACTCTTTTTCAAATAAACTTCAAGTTCGAATTAGATTTTGCTAAAGCTTTTCAGCTCCCATTTCAACCTTCACAATTAAAAGCTATTTCTGATGATACTGTAAAATTAACTATTTTAGTAGTAGACTATACCATCAATACTATAGATTCTACATATAAAAACAATCGCTTATATAGAGCTGAATTTATATGGGAAAATACTACTTTACATTTAGAAAACCAAGAAATTATAGACATGTTTTCATTGAATTTGAGTTCATTATATATTTATTCAATAGATGGATACTATAATAAGCATATGCATATTGTCATTGCTGATAAATGGAATGGTGTCCTTATATTGTATTATGATTATTATTATCTTGAAACTAGAGTTAAATATTCAATACCTTCAGTTGATGATCCTATATATACAGTTGGAGTTTCATATAAAATGATATATACAGTTTCTAAATCAGGAATACTTGCAACTTATGCTCTTTATAATGGTGAACCAGTATTTTCTAGTAATCGATACCCCTTTGCCCATAATACTAGAATATCAACAATACCATCTTTTATAACTTTAAATGATTTTTATTCGCCTCAATTTCTTATATATTCGGTTATTTATGATAGACAAGGATTTTATTTAAGACTTGCTAACCTTGAAGGAACTGCTTTAAATTTTCTTATTTCAGATATAGAGTTTTCTAGTAGCAGAAATGCTTGTATGGGATCTTGCCCAATATCTGCTGTTTTTATCAATGAAACAAGTTTTGCTTTTGTTTATAATATGTTTGATGTTAAGTATTATTATATAAACAATTATAAACTTCAAGTTCCAATAATGACTGAGTCTGAATATAAAAAAATGAAAGAAAAGTGGATTCATACAAATTTTACATTTAGGGTTATAGGGTTAAATGAAAATAATAATGTTACAACTGGGTATTATAATCTTGAGATTTTAGAATATAAAAAAACTGGGAGTGATGATTATAGTACACCTATTTGGATATTTCCTATTATTTCTATTGGGATTTTGATAATTTTGATTATTACGGTAAAATTGATTTATAAAATTATTTTTAGGCGCAGGGCTGTAATTGTTGTGAGGAATATAGATATGATTACTGAAGATTCAATTATGAGTATTAATAGTTATTAAGTTAGATTTTAGATTTTTATGATTGATAAGATGAAGGATAGGAAAGGCAAATTTATTGATAATAAAAAATGATTATTGTGTAGTTTATGAATTAGTTTGGATACATTTAAACATTTTTATAATTTTTGTTCATGTGTAATCTTTTATACCCAAAGTTTAAAAACAAATCATGTTCTGTTCTAATCAATATTTGTATATTATTTTATCAAGTAAATGCATAAACTTATTAGAAAGTTGAAAATTCAACCACTTTCGCTAATTCTCTCTAGTTAGAAATAAATAAAACTAATTCAAATTGAATAAAGGCTGATCGATTTTTTTCTTAATTTCCAAAATCTGAAACAAATTTCGAGACTGTTGATAAGATTTCTCTCAACTTCTTCCAATTTATTCTATAATATTTAAAAGGTGTTCAAAAAGAGCAGTAGAACTTTTTAAATGTCTAATGACAGGAGAAAAACCTTGAAATATCTATTTAGGTATTTCCCAAAATAATCAATTTTTAATTAGAATAATTTATGAGAAAATCTAACTGTAGTTATCTAATATTTTTAAGCATTTTTATTAAAAATGAATACTTTCGTGATCTCCAGCTTAATAGGAGCTTGCTTTAGTTTATTAGTATCATCTTTAGTGATAATTCAGTTATGCTTACTAAAATACAAAGATTTATCCAATAAATTATTATTGGTACTGATGCCTATAGACTTAGCTATGAGTATTGGGGGAATCTTCATACTACTCCCTATAAACACTGAACTTTCCTCATTTATTTTGTGGTTTGTCAATATTGTACGAGATTTACACAAATATTTTGTTCTTTTGATATCAATTGTAATGTTTCTTATCATTATAAAATCGAAATTCATTTCGAAAAAATATTTACTTTTTTATTGGGCTTTCTGTATACCTTTCCGGATGCTTTCCACCAGTTGGCTGCGATGTGAAATATTTTCTAACTTTTGCTCATGTATAATCTTGTCAGCAAGTTGAAAGATCAACCACTTTAGCTAATTCTCTCTAGCTGGAAGTGAATAGAACTAATTCAAATTGAATAAAGGCTGATCGAATTTTTTTCTTAATTTCCAAAATCTGAAACAAATTTCGAGACTGTTGATAAGATTCTCTCAATTTCTTCCAATGTCATTCTGCAGAATATTAAAAGATGTGCAAGAAAAGCAGTGGAACCTTTAAAGGTCTAATAACAGTAGAAAATCTGGAAATATCTATTCAAGTATTTGCCGAAATAGTTTATTTGAGCAGTTAAATAATCTTTAGTGATTGTAGAGGAATTCAAAAGAAATTTTAATTTCAAATTTAAATTGACAGGCTATAACTATAATTTATACGGAAAAGCTTTATAGGAAAATCTAACTATAGCTATCTGATATATTTTAAGCATTTTTTATTAAAAATGAATACTTTCGTGATCTCCAGCTTAATAGGAGCTTGCTCTAGTTCATTAGCATCATCTTTAGTGATAATTCAGTTATGCTTACTAAAGTATAAAGATTTATCCAATAGACTATTATTAGTATTGATGCCTATAGACTTAGCTATGAGTATTGGGCAAATCTTCATGCTACTACCTATAAACACCGAAACCTGCTTAGTTTTTATGTGGCTTATCACTATTGCACGAGATTTACATAGATGTTTTGTTCTTTTGATATCAATTGTAATGTTTCTTATCATTGTAAAATCGAAACTCATTTCGACAAAATATTTACTTTTTTATTGGGCTTTCTGTATTAGTCTAACAATAATAAAACTAACAATTCTTTTTTCAAAAGCAGAAATATATATTTACAACGATCTGTGCCTTTTCGACCCAAATACAAGCAAAATTGGAGTTGCGATAATTTATACAGATGAGATTGCACCAGATATTATTATTTTCTTAATTATAGTATATTTGAACAACAAAATACGGCTAAAACTAATTTCTGAAGCAAAAGATTGTAATATTCAAAGTGCTAATAAAAGATTCTTTGCTAAAAGACTTATTGGTTATGGGCTTATATTTTCTTTATTTTTTGTTCCTTCCTGCATATTTCTTATATTATATGTAATGCATGTTCTCACTGATAGAATTCTTGTAAGTAATTTGATACTAGAGATTTATTCATGGTATCCATTATTTAATACAATGATATATGGGTGCACAAAAAGTTTCAAAAAGAATTTGTTTAACTTTTTAATTCCATCTCCAGACTTTGATAGCCAAGAGGAAGTACTTAATCTATTGAGAGAAGAAAATTTTTTAAGGCCAAGATTTTATTTAGATATTATGGGTATTTCAGATTCAGTAAATATTCAAGAAATTAATAATTCTTATAGTTAAAATTAGTTAATTAGTGATAGTAACTTTTTGTATATTTATGGAAATTGAAACAGGCTAAAGGTTATTTATAAGTCATACCAGATATTTCTATTTTCATAATTATAGCTTTTAAATAATAGAATATGATTGGGACTTTTTTAACTAAAATTTTATATTTTGAAGTTAGAAACCTTAAAATTGTATAGGATTTTATTTTTATACAGATATTACTTAAGATGCTAGGATTTTCCTGTCTAGGTAGAATATTAGATAGAAAAAAAATAGTGTTCTCTCATCTTAGACAGAAAATAATAACGCATCCAATAGATTCAAAGTTAAGATTTCACAAAATATAAACCTAAATAGTACCAACACTTTTCAAACCATATCTTAAACCATAATTTTCCATTTAATCTTTTTTAACAAATTTTTATTTTACTTCAAAATTTATGCTTCTTCAAAAGATTTTGCACACGAGATAAATTGCTTTCAAGCTCATTAAGGCAATTTCCTACACCTTCAGTCTCATTCTCACCAAATTTATAACTACTTCTCTTAGGTGAATTACTAAGTACAGGTGACTCAGTACTTTTTTCCTCATATTCATCAACTTTCCTATTAAGCATTTCAATCATTTTCTTATTAGCATGATCTGATTCTCTAAGTACTTCTATTTCTTTACTACAAGTCATTAACCTTGTTTTAAGTAAATTATTTTCTTCTTTTTCTCTTATTAAAGCTTGCTTAAGTGCACGTATTTCATTATTAGTACTTACATTTGTTTTTTTTCTAGCATCTTCTTCAAGTTGGGTTATAATAGAATCTAATTCATTTTTCATTCTGTGAATTTCATTTTCCAATTCTTGTTTTTCATTGTTTAATTCTTGTATTTTCTTTTGCGATTTATCTTTATAAACCAAAAACTCTTCTTCATAAGATAACAGTTTTTTTGATAAAGTCAAGTTTTCTTGTTTAAGTTTAGCATTATCAATTTTATTGACATTCCCTATCTTAGAAACTTCATTAGTTTTATTATTTTCTCCATCTTGATGAACTAGAATTAAAGGGTAATGAACTTTTTCAAACTCTGTCACATAAGAAATTATTAAGTACTTTTTCTTACTCGGTCTTATTGATGTTGCCATGACCGAAGCTCCTTTTCTTATATTTTCTAAATCTGAGTAACTGAAAAAATCTAGTCTAAGTCCAGGATTCCTAGCTTGTAATGAGGAGATTAAAAGCTTGCAAAACACAGTAAAACTTTTCATGCTTCCTGCTTTTGATGTTAACTCCTCAATATTCCTTGGCGTAAAAGTCCCAAACCAAGATTTTTGGCTTTTAGTCTCAACTAAACTAACATTTAAAGTTTCTGTCATAGATTTCACTGTAGCTAAATACTCTATTTGCTTAAAAACTACAGTATTTCTGTATTCCATATTTATATTACGAAACTTTTTTATTACTTATTATTTCAGGCAAAGGGTTAATTAAATTCCCCATTAGTCTGATTTTTCTTTGGCCCTTCTGAATTTTTAACAAACATGCTATCTTGTTCATTCAAAAAACTATCATGTAATAGTTTAATCCCAATAATCCCTTCAAGTTTATCATTTTTATTAATAGAATTTCTTATAATCTTCTTGATTTTCTTTTTTGATATGTTTTTAGATTTACTTTTTGGTTTTATTAGAAAATTAGCTTTTGGTACAAGTTCGCTACGAGCTGAGCTTAAGTTATTTGAAACATCTTGGCCTGGGTTTTTAATTTTGGTAAACAAGTTTGTGATATTTCTAGCTTTAATAGATCCACTAAAAGGGGGAAGTTTAATAAGCAAATCATGGTTTATAGTCCGTGGATAAGATTTTTTTGTTGTATTAAGAGGTTTATTTCCTATGTTCAGTGGGCTTATGTTGATAAAAGGAAGGGTTGTTGAGTTATCGCTGAACCTTTCGGAAGTACATCTGAATTTTGAGTTTTCTATACCTGCAGAGCGTCTCCCTATTTTTTTCCAGGCTATCCATTCAGTATTGGTAGTATCAGGGAAAACTATTCTTGACATTTTTGTATATTTCACAGTTTTTAGAATGCTTATTGAAAGATCCTTGACTTTTAACTCATAAATAGAGGGCTAAAAATTTATTATGGATGTTTTTTGTATAGATTAAGCTTCTATAAAAAAAAAAATCAAAAGTTTTAAAACATGATTTACTTAGAAAATACAAATAACTAAACATTTATTGTAAATAAATCAATTCAAAAACTATAAACTCCATATAAAAAAAACCGAATCNTCAAAAGTTTTAAAACATGATTTACTTAGAAAATTGTAAATAAATCAATTCAAAAACTATAAACTCCATATAAAAAAAAACCGAATCTAAAACCTTAAATTCATTTACAATAAAAACTCTATACCAAATCCTCTTCCAACACCTAATAAATTTTTGAATCTTCAAAAATAAAATCGAAAAACTCATATCAAAACCTCATAATTTCTTAAAAACCCTCAATCAACTCTAATCATCCCATCAAAAGCACATACCCTATAATAAATCTAAATCTAAAACTAATAATTCATTACCTATTTAATAACAGTTATGGACTTAAAGCAAAAACAAGACTTCCAAGAAGAAGTGGAGACTTTTCTTGACCAATACCAAATCCATGACCTCTTCGACTACCTGTTAAAAGAGCTTCTAATCGACCGTCCTGAAGAGCCTATCGACTATCTGATTTCAAAACTTCAATCCAAACGCCGAAGAAGGCTTTTCCTTATAGGTGGAATAGGTTCTCGTAGACGACAAATAGCCAGAGAACTAAGCTCAAGGTTCCAAATCGAGAAAATCTTCTTACTTGATCATCTAAAAGCTGAAGTAAAAAAATCAGGAAAACACGGCGCGGCCATACAAAAAGCATGGAATACAGGTAGTTATATTCCAGACAATATAATCTTAGATATCATGATGCCACATATAGAAGAATTAGAAAAGAAAGGGTCTAGTTATATTCTTGAAGGTTTTCCAAGAACTAGAGTTCAAGGGCTTGCATTGCAAAGAGCTGGGATAATACCAGATCGTCTAGTCTTAATGGTTCCTTCAGAAAGTGAAATAAGAGCAGGGGTTATAGAAAGGATGAATGAACTTGTCCCAGTAAAACAAGATAACCAAAATAGCATATTTGAAAGAGCGATTCAAGAGTTTTCATATCACGCAAATGGTATCCGTACCGCTTATAATACTCAAGTTTATGAAATGTCAGCAACTGGAGAGACTTCAGTGATTTCAAGTCAAATCTTCAGAGTCTTTTTAGCTAAAGGGCGAAGTAAAGCTCCAAGAAAACCCCCAAAAGTTATCATCCTAGGCCCTCCAGGTTCAGGGAGATCATCATTAGCCACATCTTTAGCAAATTCATATGGATTAACTTTTGTCTCAACATTGCAATTATTAAGAGATCAAGTTAATAGAAAAACAGAAACTGGTCGTAATGTATCAGCTATAATAAATACTGGAGAAAGAGTTCCTGATTATATAATGACTGAACTTGTTAGAAGTAGATTAAAAGAACCTGATTGTAGGATTAATGGATGGGTTCTTGATGGATATCCTAAAACTATAGAACAAGCAAGGTCTTTAAGGGAATTTAAAATTATTCCTTCACATGTTTTGTTTTTAGAATGCGCTGATGCTTTGGTTTATGAGAGAATTGAACAAAGAAGACTTGATCCACTTACTGGGATTTATTATAATGTGACAAGTTTACCTGAAGATGAAGGGATTAGGAGTAGAGTGGTTTTTATGAGTGAAGATCATCATGAAAATGTTAAGAAAAGATTATCGGCTTATAAGGAACATTATGTGAAAATACATGCTGAGTATTCAGGGCATGTGACGAATATTAAAGCTGATCTTGACTTTCAAGCAGTTGTTGATATTTCTAGGGATGTTATTGAGAGCTCGATACTTCCAGATAATGATTAGAAGTAGTTTATTAAAAAAAAGTGATGGAATTAGAATTTGGTAATTGTTGAAGAAGGTTTTTTAATTAGGAAAAATTGAGGGGTTTTTGAATTATTTTGTGAGAATGTGGTAAGGGAAGACTGTGTTTATAGGAAGATGGGTTTAGAGTTTATGTGATGGAAATGGGATTTTCAAATGTCAGAAAGTAAAAAAAGCTAAACTAAGCAAAATTCACAAACATGATTTTTATAACCCTATACTAAAATCCTCCACAAACCTAAATTTCACCACCCAAAAAAGTTTCTGCCAATAAAAATCCAAAATTCCAATCTTAATCTTAAATACTTCCTTATCGTCAAATACCTTCATACAAAAAATCATTTAAATATTATAAAGTTATGGCAGCAGTTTCTAGAGACTACCGCTTTGCAGCGGAACCAAGGGCAATCGACAACCGCAACTCAAAGTACCGTGAGTATATCGAAGAAATCCCTCCAGCAAACATCATGCACGACAGAAGAGTAGTCCGTGGGAATACATATGCGTCAATGATCATCCCAGCTTCAACACAACAAGAAATCGAGCGGCAACAAGCTCGAGAACGTGAAAGGGCAAAAAAATCCAAACAGCCTCCTCAATCAACATCAATCAAAGAAGCCAGTCCAGAAAACAGAGATCTTCAACAAGATAGTTACCCAGTAATCGAAGAACCAAAACAAGAGCCTTTATTAGAACCTCATGCAGATCCTATAATAAATCCAACACAAACTCAAGTTGAGTTTTTTATAGACCGACCACCAACACCTTTATTTATTCCAAATGAAGAAGGTGTTGATGTAGATACTCAAATCGAAGATGGGGATTTATTTGAATTTGATGTAGAAGTTGACCCAATATTAGAAGTTATTGTTGGTAAATGTTTAGAACATGCACGTATGGAAGTACTTGAAGAATATGAAATTGAGTTAATGAGGAAACATAAAAGGATTTTCACACAGAAAAGAAATGCTGAGCTTATTGAAGTCCAACGTATGGAAGCTGAGTTTATAAGACGTGAACAAGAGGATAGTAGACGTAAACTACAAGCTCGTACACAGAGAGAATTGAAAAAAGCAGCTCATCAGAAATATATATGCCGAATATCTTCAAAAAGATTATTTTCTAATATCCGTTTTGATGTATGTAAAAGACTTCAGGATCTTGGAGTTTTTAAAAACCCTCAAGATACAACAATGCATGATCAGTTTATGCCTTGGCTTTTAGAAAGCTTACAAGGTAATTTAATAAGACAAGTTACTGTTAGTGATATGCTAGAAACTGTATTCAAACAAACAGTTAGAGAATTAAGTAGGCAACATAATGAAGCTGTTACGGTAGAATATGCAAGAAGGGAACAGATAAGACAAGAAGAGATTAGAAAAAGAAAAGAAACTGAAGCAAGAAAACAGAAACGTAATGAAATGAGGGCGAAAAGACAAGCTGAAAGAGAAAGAATTGCTTTGAAAAACAAAATCGAAGAAGAAATTCTTAATACTGGGAACCATGTGGAAGGGGTTACTAAAAACCCTTTAAGTGATAGTGATGGTCGATATAATGAGCATGTTATATGTAGTCCTGGTGGACAAATAGGTGAGTTTTTATTGTTTTTATCTAGTATTGAAGAAACTTTAGAAACTGAATTGAATCAAGAACAAGTTACAGGGTATCTTATAAACTATATAACTCATGGAATGAATTGTCCTGCTCTTGTATATGGGAATTTAAGACAGACAGCTGTAGAAAAGCTTAATGAATTAGTTCAAGAAGGGATTCCTACAGAATATGAAGAAAATGTAAGATTTTATATGGAATATTTGATGAATACTGAGAATTCGGTACCAAGAACATCATTGACAATATTGTGGAACAATCCAGAAAGTTTTGGTATTAGGTATGGACTTGTAGAAACATTTTTATATGCTTATTTTAGTATTGCTTTTGCTAAGGAAGATAGTGGGCAAATGTTTACTCTTAAAGAAAAAACTGCTATTAAAGGATTGAATTGGGCTGATACAGGAAGGGAAGCAGCGATTGTAAGGATTAAAGTTCCTATGAAAAGAGAAGAACATGATGATGAAGAACCTTCTGTTGTTTCGGAGATACCTGATGATCAACTTTTAGATAAGATACTTATGGTAACACCTTCAAATGAAAACTTTTCTGTGCTTGTTATACATCAAATTGGGCAAAAGTTTTTTAGAAATGAGATGATGAATTGGGTTAAAGCTACTAAGATTATTGAAACTATTGATTATGATAAACTCAAAGCAGTTTTCCTTACTAAGTGCATGGACTTTGAGGAAAAAATTATTAGTATTAAAGCAGATGGACTACCTGAATATGAATTCGAAATCAACTAGTATTAAATCTAAGTTTTATTCTTAAATAGTTTGTTGAATTATATGATTAAGGTTTTGTGAAATTATAAAAATTCCAATCAAATTAAAACACATTTTCTAGTCTTACAATCATAATCAAATATAACAAACTAATTACTAAAACTTAATTCTGAGTTGCTTGATTTGCATAAGCATCCCTAGCAACATCCAAAACTTCCTGCAGATTATCCTTTGACTGTTTGATGATTTCTCTACAAACTTTCTTTGTATTATTCTCATTCTGAAAAATACTATAAAAACAAACCATCAGCCCAGCAAACATAAAAAATATCAATTCTAAACATCTCCTCCCTCTATTAATCAACCCATTAAACTTCCTTTTTCTCAAAAATTCTACATTAATCTTTGTCACTTTAAACACAACATCTAAAGTATTAACCTCACAAACTTCACAAATCTCAATAATTTTCTCAAGCAATTCAGGAAAATAACTATCTAAAAAAAGTACATTCGTAAGACCTAATAATGGCATTTTCGTATCCAAATGAAAATTTTCCTTATTCGAATGTATAATTTCTGTAAACAAATCCTCAGGATCATCAGGTATATTATCAATCCTTTTTATCCTAGCATAAACACTAACAAGTAAACTTTTATGTAAATTGTCATTAAAAGAAAATTGCGTATAAGCAAAACTTATAAGTTTTTCACATATTTCAATATTATGTTCATCAATTTCTGTATAATTATAAAAGCATTTGAAGATTTTTTCAAAACACGATGTTTTCCAAATTAGCCCATGCTTATGTGAAGATAATTGTAGTTGGTTATAATACGAAAGGACTGTAAAAAAGTCGATAATTTGACATTTTGTGTGAAGTTTGAGGTTTTGGTTGATTGATTCACGTATCGAAGGTAAATTGTTACATGGACTACGTGGACTATCAATCTGACTATCAAAATGATTTTCTACAACTTGAAGATGGTCAACTTCTTCAGTTGGACATAAAGTTGGTCTATTATCAATAGATTTTTTATGTAGCCTAACTGGGCTTGTAGGTGAATTTTCTTCAGATTCATCCCAGGATATAATTTTTGGAAATACATCATCTCTATGCTTACGGCTGTCTATTGACATTTTTTCCGATATGGGTAAAGAGTTTTTTCTGGATAAGTCATAATTGAATTTCCCTGAGAAATCAAATGAAGTCGGTACTCTATTCGCTAGTTTTATATTAGTTGAGTTATTAGAAGTTTTCCATAAAGTTATGTCGAATTTTGAAGTACTCATGCTTTTATATGATCTTTTTACCTGATGGTCTTTTTTTCTTTTTGCTTGAGTATTTTCTATGTCATTAAACATTACATAGTCGATGGAGTTTTTGTTTTTATGAGGGTTTTTATTAAGATCTTTTGGGGATTTTGATAATTGGGTTTCTTGATGTATTAAGTTTGAGTTTTTGTATTTCTGGTTTATTTCAATTGGTAAAGGGATATCAAATGAGGTTTTGTTAGGGATATAAAACCCAGTCAAGTCTTTTGATTGGGAAATACTAGGGTTACATGATTTAAGTGAACTGAGTTTTTTCTTTGTGTTTATCCGAAGAGGGATTGGGCAATTTGACCTTGAGTGTAGAGAGGTATGAGGTTTTTTGATATGGGTTTTTGGTAGAGATTGTGTATTAGGCTCCATTAAAATACTTATTATTAACGTAACTATCGTGTTTTTAGCTTAGGGAGTTATTTTAAAAGCTGAAGGTAAGTGTGGGAAATTTTATTATTTAAGGATGGGTTGGATTGAAAAAGATATGTTGAGTAAAATATGTGATTGTCATAAGCCATGTTAATAATTTCTATTTCTTTGTAGTCCTTAAAATATTTTGATCCTTCTTATAATTGCTATGCTTTTGTATGAGTAGCAGATGATTATTTGAAATTTGGTAATTTTAAGGGAAGATATGCAATTTTTGGGGCATGAGAAGTTTTTTGATAAACTGTTTTTGGTTGTGAAGGGTTTTAAAATTTTTTTTGTGGGAATATTAAATGGAAATTATTTATTTTAAGTATAAAGGGGAAATTGTATGTTAAGCCGCAGAGCTAAAACTTAAAGTGTTTTGATTATTTAAAGAAAATATTTGAAATAGGTTTTATAGCTAAATTAATATAGTTATTAAGTAAAGTATTTAATTTATATAAATTATATAATCAAATAGATATGAGACTGTATATAAAAAACCCAATCTGTATAACCAAAGCTAAGTTCATATATTTAGATAAAAAGGTAAATTGTCTTATATAAATCCTATGTAAAACTTTTCAGGTTAAAAAATAACTAGCCCTTTATAAAACTATAAATAGCACAATAAACAAATAATAGCTTTATCTTATATATAAAGCTTAATCATCATAATCAATATCTGATCCTATTAAATATCACCTAATGTTGCTGCTATTTGAGCTGTCATTAGGAAAATATTCTCAATAGTATTCGATGTTAATTCTACTGCAAATACAAATGATCCTCCACAACAACGAATTCTTCTATAATAATGATTTTCATCAAAACTTTGAGCTGATGCCATTTGATTATATGATGACCCACAGTTTTTACAAGTAAAATCAACTTTGTATGCGATTTCATCAGGTTTACCCCAAGGAGTGAATGTATTTCTTGTCAAACAATATAATCGATATCTGAAATGGGCACATTCATCAATATTAACATTGTTAAAAGTCCCTGAATCATGCCAAATGCTAGATTTAACATTGTTAAAAGTCCCTGAATCATGCCAAATGCTAGATCTATGCTCGCATGGGGTACAATACTCGCATCCTGTTATACATACACCATGTTTTACCATTATTAAAAGTTGGAATATATTGATAAATTGATATAAAATTCCATATTGGGAATCTTTAAAATATAATATTTTACAGTAATAATTCATTATATGATAGATGAAGAAGATATTTATAAAGTGGATATTATTTATGGAGTATTGTATTTTGATATAATAATAAAATGGTTAAATTAGAAAACTTAAACTTTTATTAATATAAATAGTTAAAAGATAAATATAGTTTAAATTGTTATATTTTTGAGTGGAATTTTATCTTATAAATTAATGGGTTATGCTAGAAGTGTTAAGCTATAATTTTCATATACTTATTATGATTATTTAATACTTTTCGTATACATACTTTATATTATTATTTGCAAGTGTAAAAATTTTGGTTTAGTCCCAAAATAAAGATCAGGATTTTGAAGTAAACTAGAAATAGGCGAATCTAAATTTGAGAAAGTAAAACACAATCGTGATCATAGAGTAGAAGGAGTATGGATAATTAGAGGTGTTGAGAGAACACCAGAAAGATACTGTTTTCTTGTGATTATATTTTTTTCTTATTGAGTTTTAACATTAATTTAACAGTTATTCATATTTAGATTCTTTTGCTATGTACCCGAAATATAAAATATTCATATTTAGATTCTTTAGTTATGTACCCGAAATATAAAATATTCAAACTTTTAGTAAAATAAGCAGAGTCTAGACTGTGATATAATAGTTGTTCTCAATTTGTAATTAAAGCAGATTGCAAGAATATTATTCAGACTCTCTAAAATTTATTAACTAATATAATCCAAAAACATAATTTTTGTAATTAAAGCAAGCAAAATTTGCTGATATCTTTTTCTTTACAAGTCTAATAACAACTTTATTCCCTTCGCTGTTAGGCACATCACCAATATTAATGTGATATCTGCTCAATAACACCTTGAGCTATCTTAACCTTCATTTTGAATAAAGTATGAGATCTAGAGCTATATTTATTCATTCAAGTCTCTGCAGAGTGTCTTATTCCTCTCCAGTCAAAAAATATCTAAATCATGTTTTTATTTTTTTGTAAAATTTAGTTATGATTCAAGTAAACAAAAATGTTTACAAATATTTTTCTATAGTTTCTATAAGTAAATAGTTTATATTAATAATTATATCTAAATACAAAAATGAGTATAGTAATATTCAGTATAGTATAAATTAAGATAGCAAAAGATTTAAAACTAATTTTTATTGTTAATTATTCCTAATACTCCGGAAGTAATATTTATAATATTTTCAATTGAATTGGATGTTAATTCTACAGCAAATATAAAAGATTGTCCACAGCAGTAAAATTTTTTGTAGCATGAATTTGTACTACAACCTCGAGCACATATCCAATGATTATACTTCGTACTGCACCTATTGCAAGTAAAATCAACATCGTATTTAATTTCATCTGGTTCACCCCAAGGGGTAAATGTATTTCTTGTCAAGCAATATAATCGAAATGAAAAATGATAGCAGCCTCCATTATAAACGCAAATTAAAGAGCCTGAGTCATCCCAAATATTAGAAGTATGAATTTTTGGCTTGCATTCCTTACATCCTGTTTCGCATAATCCGTATTTTACCATTATAAATATATTTCTACAAATTCGTAAAAATGGAAATTAAATTTGAAGAAAAAAAAATGATCATTGTTTTATTTGTAATTTAGATAGAATCTAAGCATATATTAAGTTAAATCTAGCACTTAATAATTAGATAAATCGATAGAAAAAGCAGTTGCTTATTATGCTTTTATGTTTAAAAATTTTATAAGTTTGAGAAAATTGCTAAAGTTAGAGTTTGTAATAATTTGATTATGCTTGCTATACAAAAAAATTGATTGAGCTGCTTAAGTGGAATGGATTTAAATTAAGAGCATTAAAAAAAGTTTAAGTTAAAATAATTTATATCTATCTTAAAGCTCTTAAATCTCACAATTCATAAACATATCCAATATTTCTTACTCCTCCAAAAACACATCTAGCAACCTCTAAGTTAATATCATAAAAAATACTATCTCAGCATAAATCATTTCCATTGTCGAATCCACTCTTTTCGAG
>MPUH01001395.1:0-16535 GCA_001970955.1 Stentor coeruleus | reverse complement strand
AAAATCCATTTAGCATTTTGCATATATTTATGACAAAATACTTGTAAAATCCATTTAGCATTTTTCGAATATTTATTTCAGTAAATTAAAGCATTCCTTTTCAGATATAATTGAATATGGTCAAGCTTTAAAATTTGGAGACCTCGATAGGGTATTCGGTCAAGATCAAAGAAACTCTGATATTACCTCAGCAATCAAAATTTTTGAAAATTTGCGAGTTTTATCGAAATTTCTAAACCCTCATAAAGATGATTATGCTGTGTTACTTTTTACATATTCTCAGCAATACTTATTTTTTAAGTCAATCAACAACCCAGAAGCTCTCAGTTTCATTTTATTTCAAATAGCTGAGATACAGTTTTATACTTCCAAGCCTGAAGAAGCTATGAAGAACATCATAAAATCTTTAAAAATCCTTAAAAGACATAAAAAATCTAATGATGAATACAAGGCTTTTATGATTCTCATTGGAATTTACTTAGATTATCTGCATAAGCCATCTCCTTGGGCACATTATATTAGAATCCTTGCATCTGTTCGCGAAAAAACTCAAAGATTTTGGTTAGTATCGGCAGTTATCCATATCAAGATAGGTAACATTCAGGCTGCAGTAAATGACTTTACCTGCTATTCAAATACTGAATTTAAGGAATTAGGCAAATATACTGAAGGGCTTATAGAATTTTCACAGCATCGCTATAAGGCAGCCGCAAAATGCTTTATAAAAGCTCTTACAATGGAAAAGTATTTCGATCCAGCTGTTAGAGATATGTGCACATGGGAACTTTCAAATATAATAAGTGAAGATGAAGTTAGGATAGCTATGAAAACAAAGGAATTCAGTAAGGATGTAATAATTTTTATAGAAAACAGCGAAGATTTAGGATTTTTTGGATTAGAAACTTGCGTTAACGGAGTTTTAACAATTATTGATATTTTAGAATCTACAGACAGATTAAGTTTTGCGTGGTTTTGCGAAGAAACTCAAATACTGTGCAAACTTCTTGAGTTAGGTCTATATAAAAGCTCAATAAAAAATTGTATATTGAGTCAAATCTTGCTAAAAAATAAACCACATATGTCAAAAGCTTTGTATCGTGCTTTGAAGATTTTCAAGACATGCAATTCCCCTCAGAATTCATCATTTATTGAATTTAGAAAAAAGCTAGTAATTATAATCACTTCAGGTCAGGATTTTTCTAACAACATTTACCTTTCTCGTATTCATCAATTAATAGAAGAAGAAAGAATCAACTTAATTCTAATTGGGGCTTTTTGCAATGAAGAGGATAAAATAAAGTTAGAAAAGTTGGCATCACTGCTTTCAAACACAAAGTTTTTGTTTTGCAAAGGGTTGAGAGAATTAAAGCAATGCTTCAATAAAATTTATAAGCTTTTTGAGTAAATATTAAAGTAAAATTTAAAGGTGTGCATAACTTCATGTTTTAAAAAAATGTTTGACATAAAAAATTGTAATTCGTTCTCATAAAAATTACTTAAGGCTATAATTATTTAATCTAAACAAAAATATATTTTAGCATTGCTGCTTTAAAAATTTTACTTGCATAAACAAATAAATTATAATAGTTTTATGCCTACTTTCATATTTGCTTAAGCAAGTGGTAGTCCAGTAATATTACTACCAAGATTAGTTTGAAGCTATTTTATCATTTAAACTCTAATTTGTATAAAATATCGATTATTACAATTCAAGTAAATTATGATATTAAATTTCCAAAGGAACAAAATAACAGATGAGCAAAAACTATCTTTCACAAGAAGAAGCTTTACAAAGAAATCTGTGAGCCAAAATTCAATATCAAGATTAACTTTGGCAACTTGTAAGAAAAACAAAAAATTTGAAATAGAAGATATGTTTGACATGCCTGAACCTAAAAGAAATCTTCATATAAGCAAATCTAAAACACGACCATCTACATCATCTAATGCTAGAAAGCATGATTCAGAGATTATAAGACCATTTACAGCTGAAATGAGCAAACATCCTGAAAAAAATTCTCATAAATACTTAAAAAATCCTAATCTGAACCACAATTTCACATTTCAAACATTTAATTTGACCAAAAAAAAATTAACTCAATTTATTTATAATCCTACTTTTACAGAAAAATCAAGTGGGCATAGTATAAGAGCAGAAATTAAGATTCTTAAAAAATCATTTAAACAGATAATTTAATTGCAGGTGCTTCTTTAATTTTTGAATAGCTAGCATAGTAAGTTTAGGAAATTGATTCAAATATAAATGGAATCAGCACAGTTACCAAAACTTCCAGGGTACAATTTTAGAGACCCAACGAAAGTAAACNGATTGATATTTAGGAAATTGATTCAAATATAAATGGAATCAGCACAGTTACCAAAACTTCCAGGGTACAATTTTAGAGACCCAACGAAAGTAAACTTCCATCGGCATCAAATGTTTACTGTCAAGGNTTTAGAGACCCAACGAAAGTAAACTTCCATCGGCATCAAATGTTTACTGTCAAGGATGGGCACATGACTGAAAGCACTAAATTTTATCAAGAAGGTTGTGGACCTGAAGTTGTAGAGGAGTTAATGAGATCGTCAATGAAAAATCCCGATGACGGTTCTAGCAAAGGACGTCCAGTGACTCCTAAAAACTATGCAATCCCTCGGATCCCTCCTGTCTGGCTCAAATATGACCGCCACGTGCTAAGATTTTATGGCTACTTCCAAGAGGCTGTGAATGAAAATCCAAATGAAAATTTTAGAATTCGTAAATGTGTCATCATGCATCACTTAGACGATGAAACTACTTACGTTACAGAGCCAAGAGTTGAAAACAGTGGCATACCTCAAGGAGTTTTTATTAAAAAGCATAGAATTCCTAAGCAAGACGGATTCCTTCAATGGCAAGATTTTGGAGTGAGAATAAATATTGAGATGTATGGCCGGGTGTTCAGAATAGTAGATTGTGATGAGTTTACCAGAAATTTTTACTATGACCAGGGAATTAACCTTGAAGGACCTGAAAACTACCCTAATGATACTTTTGATAAAACTAGACTCATGGTCAACTTTAAGCAAAACCCCCCAGATATGATGGAAATTAAAGAATACAATGAAGTAAAACTTGGAGGAGGCCACCCAAACAAAAACTTAATGAGCTTTATTGGCAATGATAGAAAAGTCCTTTCATTCAATGTGCTGTGGGAAGATAATTCATATGATGGCGGACTAAAATTTTATAAGATGAATTATTACTTAGCTGATAATACTATTGAAGTTCAAGAACTCAGACAGGTCAATACTGGAAACGAAACATTCCCAATGATGCTTAGAAGAATGAAAGTTCCTAAAGAGCCAATTCTAACACCTTGCCCTGCGCTTTCACTTAGACATGAAGATTATTACAGTTATATGGACTTGCTTATTGGAAATAGCGTTAAAGTATATTCTAAAGACTTGCAAATTTACGACTGTGATGATTATACTAAAAGCTGGTATAGAGAAAATTTGGGAATAGAACAAAAGCCACTCCAAGTTCAAAAATCAGGGAATTATTTGCCATTAAATCCAATCCCTCCTCATAACGGATATGGAACTGAAGAAGATTCAATAGGAAACGTCCTTAAATTGATGCCAAATGCTCCTAAACCTGATATGTATAAGATATTTGATAATGATCAGCATGTTTTAAGATTTGAATGCAAACTCATTAGCTCAACTTACGAAGATGAAATGAGAAAGTTTATTCTTTGTTATTACCCTAGTGATGATTCAATCAAAGTATTTGAGGTAGTTGAAAGAAATTCTGGCATTGTTGGGGGGAAATTTTTGGAAAGGAGAAAGTTTAAAAACCCTTACTCTCAAAGATATTATGTGCATACTGAGTTTTTGATAGGAAATACTATTGTTTTGCAGAATCATAGGTTTTTATTGACCAACTGTGATGAATACACGTTTAAATATATGGAAGATAAACCAAGCGAGTTTCCCCAAGCAAGTTATCAAGCAATATTGAAGAAAATTATGAGCTTCGGAAGAGCTAACAGACAGCTATTTTTAGTGAATATTTTGAAAAACATTGATGAATCTTTAGGTAAGAATATACCCTTTAAAGCATTTTTGGAATCTATTGAAAAGCTAAATGTAAAACTTACTTACCAAGAAGAAGCATCGTTGCTCAGAAAATGGAACAAAGGACAATTTATTATAAACATCGAAGAAGCTTATAATGCACTAAGATCTATTAACTAGATTATTACTTTTTAACTTATAGTTTATCATTTGATTTATCCTATCATTAGTTTTCTCAGTGTTTTAATCTTAGTTTTTCTTAGCAATTTGCTATTTTTTTTAATTTGAGTCATATCTAAGCTGCTACAATTAATTTTTTGCGCTAAAAAATCTAATCGTTGAATCTAGCAACAGGAAGTCTACATCTTATCAGTTGATAATGTAGGATAATTGGAGGGTTTCATTTTTGCTTGAAGAATCATGGCTGATATGCTGTTAATCTCAGTTCCTCAATTTCTATTCTATTAATCTTATGGTAAACTGTCTTAGAAACTATTATATTAAAACTACAATCTGTGTTCAAGCAATTTTGTAGAGAAATATTATACTCTATTACAACTCTTAATTCGCATGATCTATAACTATATATTTATTTAAAAGAAATAATTATTTCCGCTTAGGATATACTTTATCTCACATGAATTTTTATAGCCAGGTAAAGCATTATTTATATATTTTTGAATAATGGGTTCTAATTTTCACGAACGATTCAAAAACAAGTCTAGCATGATATCTGCTACTGGAGCTCTAACTGTTGATCCTGAAAATGCAATACTTCATCCTTCAGATGCACAAATTCACAGTAATGTTATAAAAAATTCAGCAAATCACATTATCAACTCGCATTCACAACCTCCGAAATCAATTAAAAATTCAAACTGCTCTAACAATTCTCTAGTCAACTATTCTAATGATTCAGAAGTTTTTCATAATCACTCTTCTCTTTTGCCCCATAGTTCTATTTCACCTATGATCCACAAGAGAAATATAAATCTAACACTCACTCCAACGATATCAAAGCCTCAATTATCTAAAACTGACTCAAGTCACTTAAATAAATCGTATGAAAATCAAACAAAAAAAGTATTTACACCTTACACGATTAAAGATTATCATGCAATAAAGCTAAAAACTTATTATCAATTAGGAGGGCTTGGACCTAATGTTGGGACAAATGAGTGGATGCAAAAAAAGCAACTAATGAAAAAAAGGCTATCATATGGAAAAACTGTTTACTACAATAACGCTGCTAAGCTACCTCTAATTCCAGTTAAGAGTTTTAAAGATGATAAAGATGAAGAAAATTCGCGAACCCGCTCATTGAAATTTGCTAAAAGTATTTTCAAGCCACCTTTAAGAAATTGTGTGATGCTTGGATAGTTAAATATAACTTCATATGTATTACTGGTATTTTATTGTAGATAATAATATAGATAGGCTAACCTGGAGAGTTTTACTAATAATTTTTCTTGTTTGAGAAAGAAACTTTTTTGGTAAAGCATTTAACTTTTCATGGCAATTATGCTAAACTTTTATTTCTAATAATACTTGAAGTTTTCCTAGTTGATTTATTATACAGCGATTACAAATTTATCGATTTAGATTAAGTGCGATGCATTTAAAGTCTAATAACATGAGCTGAATATTATTATATTGCTAAACATTTAAACAATAATATTAATAGACAAACTTAGTTTTTATCAAACTCTTTATTAGCTTATAACAAAAGCATTTTTTACTACCTACTGATTTATTTCTTTATAGCTATGCTTCAGTTTTCTAAGTTTCCTTCTGCATTTATATTCAACCTGATAAAAATATAGCAATCACGAAAGTTTTATTAGCCTTAGTACAAATTGTCTTAGTAATTTATTATCAGATTATTGATTATGATTTTTATTATATCCAAAAGAATCTGAAGTGAAATTTTTTGTTAATTAAATTACAATAATAAAAAATTGTTTGCATATATTTTGAATATTCTCTGAAGATGTAAATGATTAAATGCTGCTAAAATTTTGGATTATAAGCTAAAGCATAAAGACATCTTGTAGGATAGATTAAAATTCATAATTCAGAATTCATATACAGAAGGCGTAACTTCTTGAATTTTTTGAGAAGCATGCTAATGCTTAAAATTTTCCTAAACAAGATATGCTTAGAATTAGATTAATTTTATTTGAATAGATGGCCTAAATGTCAAGCTATCTTATTTAAAATAATAACTAAATCACTGTTAAATTATTTTTTATGACTTTAACTTCATTGCAAAATTTATTTAATATTGTACCTTCTTATACTCTCTGATAGTATTTGATCATTATATCCAGTTTATTTTATCACAGAAAAGGTTATTAACTTTACTTTCATTCTATAAATTCTTATATATTTTCAAATAATACATAGAATTCATTTCACACTCCGCTACTACTAAATTTTTATAGCATATTCCCTTATATTTTTTACAAACTAACTCTTTTTATTCTCTTATAATTTTTGCAGTCTAACTCTTTTATCCCTAAATTTTTTCCATTACTTCTTTGCATACATAAAATTCCCAATAGTAAGAAAATCATATGAAAACTCTTCTTCCAAACAAGATTAAAAGTTTATTCCTGAATTAATCATGGCCATAATAAAATGCTGATGCTTTCAAGACTAAGGTCTAATGTTCTTATAAGAGCAGTGAGTAGCCACAATTTCGTAGAAAAAGCTTACGCACTTATCGACGATGCCAAGTTTCAAGGTGCGAAAGTTGAGGAAGTGAATAAGGCTTGGCTTAAGAAAGAAAATGACTTGCGGCTTCCAAAAGAGTTGTATAAACATCCATATTGCACTGAGGATCACCCTATTACCCTTCACCCACGGCATACATTTAGGATAGTCATGGAGTTACTGGGTCCTGAACAAGTTTCCCCGCATTTCCAAAGTGTGCTTGAATACAGCAAATGGTACAACTACTTTTTCATTGGATTGATATTCACAGTAGCAATGAGAAGCCATCACAATCACGCTTGGGGCTATGTGGTCCTCAACATGCACTATGGTTTTGAAATGTGGGTCTATTGCTTTTTTTACTACTTTATGCAAAGTACAGCTATGGTTTTCCCAGCTCCATGGAAACAGCTTTGGAAATCTTATAACTTAGACTCAATTCTAGAGTCAGTCTTTGAAAACGAAGAAAACTTGGCCTTGGAAACCAGAAAGCCATCTTTAGCTCAAGTTGACTATCTTAGAGTTCATAAAGAATACCTTGGTACTAAAGCTAAACTCATGGAGATTCACTTGGAAAACAGTAGAGTGTTATTGAAAAAGCATACTTACGAGCGTGCTTTAAATATATTGAAAGCCACAGATAGATTTGAGAAGGATAATATGAGCAAAGTATTGAGAGATGCATTAGATCAAGCAGTACAAAAACTTGGGCAAGATATCTCAGGATCAGCTGCTAAAGATATTAAAAAGCTTGCTTTTCAGTCTGCTCTTATTGGAATTAGAAAGGGTAAAATGACTTATGAAAACGACCCTCTGTTACCTAGGTTATTAAACTATATTGAAGAGTTTAAGTCTAAGGCAGAAAAAATGACTGAAAAAGAACAGGCTGAATTATTAGGACTCACCAAAGAACAGAAAGCGGTTATCGCTTCAACTGACAAAAAAGCTGAGGAATCTTTCACTCATGCACTTCCTGCTATTAAGCATCCAAGAATTCTCAACAGTAAAAAATTCAAATCTTTATCAGCCTAGTTAAGTAACTTTCAGCATTAGGAATTTATAGTCTTGTTGTATATTTATTTCTTAAGAAGTTTCATACTAAAAACTTATTTATTGTTTATTTTATGTTATAAGATTTATCACTCGCCAAGTATTGCAAGTAAGTATGTGGATGTTCTGGTTTGATCAGGTTCTACCGAATAACACTCTGATCTGCTGAGCGTTATTTACTGAATCAATTCGATCTGGATTTTCACAGCCATCTATTTTATGGATTGAGGCAGTTATCTCAATTGTTTTCAGGCTTAAGGTCATTGGTTTCGCAGGCTCCCTGGTCAAAAAAATAGGTCGTCCAATCAAAAAAGCTAAGCCGGGATATACAAGTTCTGGCTGTATCTGCTCGCTTTATCACACCACCGCAGGAGGTGGGATAAATGGTCGTCAGCCATTTTATGTATATTCTAAACAGGATTTTAATTGGAAACAAGTTTAAAATTAGCATTACATATTTGATTTTAAATCAAACTTTACTNCACAGCCATCTATTTTATGGATTGAGGCAGTTATCTCAATTGTTTTCAGGCTTAAGGTCATTGGTTTCGCAGGCTTCCTGGATTTTAATTGGAAACAAGTTTAAAATTAGCATTACATATTTGATTTTAAATCAAACTTTACTATTGATATTAAACTAATTCACATTATCTATCATTTATAACTATACCTGATTAGAAAAAGACTTGTGGCACCCAACTTTGCCTCCGCAGTTCGAGCAATAATGGGTTTTATCGTAGCACTTGCTAATCAAAAAAGGGATAATACATGTTGGAGGAAGGCATATGCACATAAAAATGCTTGATATATATAGCATTTTACTAGGCTTTTTGATAATTTTGGTCGTGGTTTTAACATTGCAATAAGGACAATCTAAGCTAAAGGAATTTTGCGAGAAATCTATTGGATTAGTTGCAAGAGTTTTAGCTTTATTATTTTCACTATCATGATTATTTTTTTCTTCAGAGCTTAAAGGCTTCTCATCTCTTCTAGACTCTCTTTCTGAATCCTGTGATGCATCTATTGCAAGGTCTTTAAAACTTACACTAGAATTTTGTCCTTCAACCATTTATATTTTTCTTAAAGCAGATATAATAATCTATTTTACTTTAGCCGATATAATTTTAGTAAGATATCTGTAGCAACTCAAGTTTTAATAAGTAATTGGCTTGCAAATAGAATTTAAATTTATTTAAATCTAGTCTAAATGCAAAATCATTATTACTATCGAATTTTTAAATTAGATAGAAAAGAGTTAAATTTATAAATATTAATGTTTTCTAAGTTGTTCATTATAGATTAATTTATTATTAACATTTTACTGAGTTCTAAGCAAATTTGAAAAGAATTAAAAAGAAATTTGAAAACAGCATTTCTAATGATTTTATTTGATGCAAAACTTCCCCTTTAATTGTGCTATCTTATGAACTTTATCACGCAGATTCTTCAATAGCTTTTTCACTCTGGCTATCTAAACAATTTGCCTCTGAAATCAAACAAAATTATTATTAATCTGATTATTGATTCAAAGTATACCTATATATATATTTATCTTTATATATAATATTAGTTATTTAAACTATAAGTGAATAAAAACATCTAAAATTAATTTTTTTTTCTCAATATATAAAGGAAATATAAGTTTGATACTCTTTTTGTCGTGCATTAAGTATTTATATGATTTTAATATAATATTATATGTAGAGTAAAGAAGAACTTTAACCTTTAAATCATTTATTTAATAATATAAGCTTGGAGTTATATTACTAAATCNCAAATAATTATATTGTCTAAATTAAACTAATAGTTGAATATAATATTTTATGTAGAGTAAAGAAGAACTTTAACCTTTAAATCATTTATTTAATAATATAAGCTTGGAGTTATATTACTAAATCTAGAGGAGATACTTTCTGTCCTCATAATTTCTGAGAGTGACTCGTTAAAATTCTCGTTGTAATGGATTATCTTCTGTGTATTTAGATATATTCATCAGTATTCCTATAATTTTTCTCAAGATTTTCAATAAAGCTCTTAAAAAGTCTATTTTGCGATGGAAAAGTATTATTAACCTTTATTACTTGTTCAGATAGTATATTAGCTGCATATGACACTTAAGTATTTAAACTTTTTATTATCAGTTTTGCTTTAATATTTTTTTCTTTTAAAGTTTGAAGTTAATTATTTTATTCTTCTAAATTGATTCATTTATTTCAGTATAAGTTTACTTCTTCCAATTTTCACAGCAGGCATCTTTGAGCTTTTTTATATAATGAACCTTGTGAGTAAGACTTTTGCAATGATGCTAGGGATTTGAGGAAAATTTTTCGTTTTCTTCATACTGTTGATGTATAAGCAGAGAGTCAACTGGGAGCGGCTTGATGTCTATGAGTTATATACTTATTGTATTTTAAAGATTTATATAGATGATTTTGTTAATCTTGATTTGAAGATAAGATTATTTAGATCTCACAAAAAGATGCATTTGTTTGTAAAATGAGATTTTAGTAAGTTCATATACATTAATTTAGATAATTAATATTGTTGTATTTTATTACATTATGCTATGTAAAATACAACAACGAATTTTTTAAATATAATGCTAAAAAGGTGATGATGTGGAAAATACGACAACGAATTTTTTAAATATAATGCCAAAAAGGAGTGCAGGTGGGACAAAATGACTTCTCCTGAATAGCACTAATCTTATATTAATAGTAATAAATAAGCAATTACATTAAGCATTATGTTATAAATTGCTCTAAGTTCGATTTGTAAAAAAAATTCTTAATTTTTATTTAATATACTGCATATATATGAATTCTATTATAAATTTAAAATAATCTTAACTAAATAGGAAAGTATCACCTACAATAATGTGCTCTTTATTCTTTGATCTTATCTTAACTAATGTATAATTTATCATTGCAAATTGCATTTTTTCTATTATGTAGGCCAATACGTCCCTGCAAAAGGATCTATACTCAAGTTTCCTATATTATCTAGTCCAATCTTACATCTGTGTCTCCACCTTTAGCATCTGCATCATGATTTCTGTTTAGATTTACCAGGAAAGTAATTTCGTAAAATATATATCTAATCTTTAATTATTTTAAAATAAATCCTTACCTAAACTATGCCAAAGCAAGTATTTTCTACTAGATATACATTTATTATCAAGTCCTATTTTTTTAAACTGGATGCTTAAATGCAAAATCTGCCTTTAACTCTTTACCAAGAAATTTGAAGCCGTTAAGGCCTTTGATTGCATCTTTAGCATGCTCAACTTCGCTGTATTCTCCTAAGGCATATCCTTTGTTTGAGCCTGTCCTTCGGTCTTGATTAAGATGCAAATTTTTAAGCTTTCCATATTCAGACATCATATCATAAATATCATCTTCTTGAGCTTCAGGATGTATTCCACTAACATAAACGATCCAACCTTCAACAGCTATTTATTGCTTACACTTAATTGGTTCGTTTGCAGCACTGTTGTCTTCAAGTCTTGTGTACTTTTCTTCTTCTTCCATATATTTTGTATTAGAAATTATTATATATAGTAAAATCTTAGATTATTTTAGATTGCTATAATATAATTATCATACTTTGAGTTGTATCATTTTGAAAATCTTTAATTTGATTTAAAATGATTATTTAGTATCTATCTTGCTGCTGAATTTTTTACTCTCTTCAAAATGCTATGTCCTAAGAATTAGAATACTTATTTGATTAGAATTTTACAACATGAAAACTTATTTTTTAATATTTTTATCTGGTGAATCTTTGGAAATAACTCACTTCAAAGCTGTTGTCAGCATGGGTAATTATAAAAAAAATTCGTAGCAGAAAGTATGGCAATGAAGCCTAAGCTTACTTTTGAAGCAAGTATTTAAACTTTCTAATTGTCTTATAACAAGAGAAAGGGCTCACAAGTTCAAAGATTTCACATAGAAATGAAAAAAATTATCTCCGTCAAAAGATTGATCACTTTCAAGAATAGTAAATCAAATTCCAAAAATAAAAAATTTATTTCAATTTATTATAATAACAAACTTTTAGGCTTATAAATATATTTGATTATCAATCATAACTATGTTAGTATTAACAGTAGTATATTGACTGTACCAAACCAAAAAGCACCCATAAAACATCTAGAACTAAATGCCCAGTTTACTACACTTCAAAACATGCCTAAAGCAAGCATTATTCTTCAAGAAAAATAAGGTGAACACAAAACTTGTTTTCATCATCTTAACGCTAAAGAAAAGAGACGGCAAAGACCTCCTCAACCATGTAAAGAGACATATAATCAGTGATAACGAGTGGTTTAATATACTGGATCTGCCTAAAGAAAGAGATCGTAGGCCCAATAAATCTCAATCGGACATGGTTTAAACCATGCCACCCAAATACTAAACTAACTCTTAATTCTTAATTAAACTACTAAAGTTTTCAGTCTATGAATTTCGCCTGTATATACATACAAAGCAAGACTGCTCTCATAAAGATCTCGAGAGTCAACTCCTAATAAAAGATTTCTAAGTTTGTCTTCCCAAAAATCATAAGGACCCAATGAAATCTGTTTAGAACTGTTTTTTATAACTTCAAGTTCATCAAATAAGTTGCTTATCGATTCGCCAATACTATCTTTCAACTTTTCCTGAACTTTTTTATCGTCAGGGCAAGCAGCTAAAATATCTTGAATATTTAGATACAACTTTTCCATACAGAATTTACAGAAATCAGTTATGTGTATGCTCTCTTTTTCTCCATATAATCCTTCTATTTCATCAACTTTAGTTGCACAGAATGTTTTGAAGATAATCAGAGCTTCATATTTGAGAACATGTTCTTTGTCTTCATTATGCTTGAGAGCATTAACTATTAGACTAACTCCTTGCATAGAATTATATTTGAAGTCTTCAAAAATTTCAGTGAGCTTTTCTAAGACAAACTCATTTTCAATTACACCCATCCCATTGATTTTTCTAGGATCGACTATCGATTTTTTCTCAATAACAGAAACTGTTTTATTAATAAGAGATCTATCAATACTGCTTAGTTTATCTTTAACACATTCAAGAGCTCTAGCTAAAGGCATGAGAATAATATCTTGTGTTTCATCATAAGTAGCAATACCAATTTTTGAATTAATCATAAAATTCAAACAATTCAAGTAAAATTCCATAGATTCCTGAGAAAAGTCAGTCATATTAATTATCGAGCCAGCGTTGATAAATCTTAGAAACATCTGACACCTTTTTAATTCACCACAAACTATTAAACTAGCCACAAATTCAATAAATTTTCTATCAGCAACGTTTTTTATCCCATATCTCTGTGAAAACTCATCATATGTGAAATCTAGAAGTGGGTCTGAAAAGTCCCCTTTAGTATGGTAGGACAAATATATCCCAGACATATATTTGTTAATCATCTTCCTACTCATTTTAGCTTTTTTCTTAATCCAGTCAATTTTTTGTGTTAAAAGTTTGGTGAGAAGTTTTTTTGCAGGATTTCTTTTAACTTCTCTATTAATATTTCTTTGTGCAAAGTTGAATTCCATAAACTCAGTAAGTTTGTTTAAAGTTGCTTTTTTCATAGCCCTTCTTCTTCCATCTTGAATATTTTTTCGCTTTTCATCATCATCAGATCTTTCACTAATAGCACTTTCTAAAGCACTTTCGCCGCTGAATGATTTTTCAAGCTCCCTTGGCGAATCAGCAGGGGGACTTTTTGAATTACTTGCAATTGAGTTCTTAATGAAATTTATTTCGCCTTTGAATGAATGTTTTTTATTGTATTTTGGTGTCAATAAATCTGATGTAAGTGATTTGCTAAATGTTTTATTAAGTAAATCTTCCTCGTAGTTTTCCATTTCAATTAGCAAAGATAATCTTCTAGGATATGAAAATGTAAGTTCCAAAATTTCATTTTTAAGTGGCTGATCTTCAACTTGAAGAAAATTTTGGCTCAAATTATTTTCTTCATGCCAGCAATTACCCTGAGATTCAATTTTGAGTTTAGGTGTTTTGCTTAGCGTTTTTATCGCTTTAACTTTACTTTCTTCAGCTTTGATCATAAGTTCAAGCTGAGTAGATTTTTCTTTAATTTTATTTTCTATAAATTCAAGTTTTTCTTGCTTTTGCAAAATTAGTGAATCAAGCTCGCTAGCTTTTCCAGTGAAACTTTGAGAAACATTAACATTTCCTGGAGAACTGACTTGCGATCTGCTTGGTGCTGCTGGCATAAGTCTGGATGGAGGCTTTAGATCATTACTTACGTTTTTGGTTACTGAGTTATCTTTTTCAGTCATTTGTGATGATCTTCGAGTATTTTCTGAGTTGACTATAGCTTTTTGTTCTGGTAGATTAAGCTTAATTGATGTTTTAACTTTAGCTTGAGGTTTATTTGAACTTCCAGTAATTTCTTGTGTAGGCTGGATTTTTGCTGTAGGTGTGGCTGGAGGTCTCAAGGTTTTTTTTATTTGTTTTGCTGAAGTTTCTTTTGGTGTCGCACTACCTTCTGGTCTCTTTCCTGTTGAATATTTTTGATTTTTTAATTGAATTTTAGGTTTTTTGGTTGTTTCAGGAGATTTGTTTGATGTTGATTCATAATTTTCAACATTTTTTTCTTCTTCTTTTTGGGCTCGGTCTGAATTTTTCTCAATATTTTCTAGTGCCTCTTCGTTAATTAGAGGAATCCTAGGGATTTCCTCAATTTTATCTATAAATTCTGCGATGTCTTCTTTACTGTTTTCACTTATTTCTATGCAGTCCCCATATTCACCACTTTCCTCTTCTTCTACTTCTTCATCTTCATTTTCATCATTCACTTGCATATTTTTAATCTCTTCAAAGTCTGGTATTTTCAAAACATTCTGGTTTGAACCAATCTCTATATAATCAAGAGTAATAACTTCTAATAAGCATTCAGTCTGCACCTCTTCATCAGCACAAAAACTTGATTTATCATCATCAGCGTGGTCAACGCCTTTTTCTTCCTCATCTTTCTTATCAATTTTTTTCTTTTTTTTAGGTATAGCTATTTCTAAATCTGTCTGGCATTCAATATCAATTTTCTGTAATTCAGGCTTAGAATTTATAGACACTGAAGGCCTAAAAACGCTTTCCCTATGATATGATTTTGATGTATTTATACCTGTTTTATGTATTGTGCGAAAAGCTTTTAAGCTATTCATATCTTCATTTGAATACCTTTCACGTAATTCTTCAATAAATTCATTTTTCGATCTTAGTTCTTCAGCTATTTTCGCTAATCGATCATTTTTCTCAAGCATCTTTTGAAGTAAATCTTTATTCCCTAGCTCTAAAGAAAATATTTTATCCCAAAGATTGGATTCTTTTTTCTGAAAGTCTTCTTTTATTATCTTTTTCACTTTGCTAGTGTTTCTTGCTATCAAATCTATTTTCTCCTGGATTTTATCATAGCTGTGAATGAAATAGTCTATAACTTCTTGTAATAACTCTCCACGCTCAACGCATTGAACTGATACTTGCCTGATAAGTTCTCTACTGCACATGGTATACAAGACTCTGATGTTATCATCATCATTATCTTTACTGTCTGAACAGTAATTTTCTTTCATAAAATCAAACCATTTTTTAAGGTTGCTGCATTCTTGCCTTCCTGTAGGTGGGCCTAGATATAATTTCTCAATACTAGGGAGTTCAAGACTACCTTTATTGTATACTGAGTCCATGCACATTTCTTTTCGGCAAGATAAAGTGACTGGAAGCCCTTTGTTTAGTGGGTTGCCTAGCTGATCACTCGTTTCTAAGAGTTTTTTCACTGTTTTTATATCAGAAGGCAAATCACTTGCTTTTGTGGATGAGGGAAATATGAATTTATCACGAAGATGTGAAACGTCACGTGAAATTGGACTAAGTAATGAATTTATATCTATTTCTGATTTTTTTGGCTCATCTTTAGTAGGTATTAAAGGAGGTTTGGCTACTTGATTTAGGGATGAAAGCAGTTTCTTGTGTGAAATCGTAGATTTTTTAAAGGTGTAAATTGCTGCCTTCTCACCTATACCTTTGTAATATTCGAATTTGCTGTCAAATATTAGATTTTTTGACAACTGTGCTGACTCAGTTTTTTTCATTATTTATAAGCTTTTCTATTATAAATTTAGGTAATAGATGCCAATTTTGTGATTTTTTGAATATGGTCATAGTTTTGATTTATGATATCATTATTTAGGGATTATTTAATTCAATTTACTGCAAAGAACTACTAATGCATGTTGAATTCTTGTTTAATTTCTAATAAAATATATTACTGGGTACTGTATTTTATTCTTTTCTTGCTGATAAAATATGAAGATTTCCTTCACAAATTCAAAGATTATTTAAGTATTTTGCGAATGCTTTGATAATAAAATTTAAATGTTGACTAAAATACAATCATTAAATAGTTTATAAAAGTTTATGTTACCAATTTATAGGCAACTATTTTTTTTAAAATTAAGTTGGCTTACTTTCAATATTGTTTATTTTGCCATTAAATACATTTGTAAGTTGTCTCAATAAAATATATAATTTTAATATTTCTACTATACTTGCTTTGTAGTTTTCATATATAAAGAAGCTATTAGTTCATTAATCAAAGTTAGATAAACACGACAAACTACTCCAATTATTTAAAAAAAAATAATAATTTTATATAGTTGCAAAGAATAAAGT